>PQWD01004306.1:0-99175 GCA_019425675.1 Leucinodes orbonalis
CCGGCGGGTGTCTAGTGTCGCAAGGGAGGAGACAGGTGCCGCGGCACAGGTGCGTGGCGGCGTGCAAAAGCGCGGGCGCGCGCGCCGGCGGCAGCACCGGCGACAGAGATCCCTCGCCGCTCGGGCTCTCCCTGTCCTGCTTACACACAACCGTTCAATTATTACCAACTGTATTAATTATTAAACCAGTGGAGTAACTACTCAAAAGAGTTAAATAATTAATACAATAAAGTTTTATCATCTGCAACAAATTCGTTTGATTCTCTATCAATAAAAGGCGTCACGTTGTATTCTGTGTAATATTAATTTACTTACTGTATTAAATAGTAAATCTTCGGTACAATTGACTTAGGGGAGAATGTGGTCGAGGTATCGAGTAGATCGAGGATGTGGTAAATGAAAAATATTTGTGACCTCGCGGCCTAACGGGCCAGGGTCCCCTGGGGTCGTGGTCCCGTGGCATTTTGCCAGTCCTGCTACCCTATTGGTACTCCACTGCCTTTAAACGCCGGTGACGGATATATCCAACGGAAACAATTGATTTTCTATTGTGTCTGGAATCCTGGCGGTTAAAAGGTGATTGTTATGTTAACATCTCCATAAAACTCAAACACATATCTTACAACTTATACATGCACACGTATCTTATATACACCACCTACGTATTCACTCTGTGCGTACTCCTACATTCCTAGATTATTTTAGAACGAGACTCAACGTCGATCTTTACTTAAGTTGAGTAAAAAAGGGATAGCGCTATTTATGATAAATAGCGGCATCTCTTTCTAACTATATTTAATTAAAGATCAATGCTTGAGTCTCGTTCTAGGGCCTTACTGTTACTGATACGGGCCTTAGTGTTTTGATACTATTATAACAAAAAGTGAGTAACCCTGTCCGCCGCGGAAGGCGGGCGCTACACGTGCGTGCAAGCGCCCGCCGCCACGGGTCAGCCGCCCGCCAGCACGTCCTCCGGCTCCGGCGACCAGCAGTTGTCTGACAGCCAGCACCCCACCACCACAGTCACGAAGCCTATCAGCAGTGCCAGCACTATGTACACCTCCGCGTTGCCTGTTATATAATTTGGATGTCAGTGGTTGAAAGGTAACTTCGTATGTAGAGCAGATTTGCTTAGTGTTGATAAATATTGAATTTAAACTATAAATAAATAAATATCCACTGACATTCACACAGCGCCATCTAGCCCCAAGTTAAGCGTAAAACCTGTTGTACGGGTACTAAACAACGGATAAGCATACGTATATATATATATATATATAAGTAAGCTTATTTACATATGTATATATATTTATATATTTTTTGTAAATATTCATCTTTTTTATCTCACTCTATTTGTATATATTTTTTTCACTCTCTATTAAATGTTTTGTAAATATTTACGGCCACTAAAAATGTTTCTTTTAATTCTTCCTTTCTTTAAATATATACATATTATACATAGAAACATCTAGAACAATACAAACAGACATGTTCATGTACAAAAATGTTTGTACTGCCCGGGGATCGAACCCTTAATCCTTATTATATTTGCAAGTTAATTTGCGCGTGTAAGTCTTCGAGCATAGGAACTAAAGATGCACAGTTCCATACGAAATACGTTCGAAAAGGTGTAGCCGACCTTGAAGCGAGACAAGAATGAGGGGACTGTGACTATTGAACGTTATTTCCTACAAATATGATTTATTTTTAAAAGCAGCGATCATTTTATTTGTTTATTGCTTTGTATTTAATTTTTGATTATTCCTATTTTTTTTTATTTTTTTTTTAAATCTTTTCATGAACTTTCCGTCTAATAACCAAACTTATTGGAACTCAATAACATAGAAAGTCGAGTTATTGTTACCGTTCGAACGTAGCACGCGCGTAGATAATTGATTCATGTGTTGTGTATTGTGAGTTTACACCCGTGCTACGTACGACCGCTTACAATATCTTGACTTGCTATGTTATTGAGTAATAAGTTTGATTATTTTACGGAAAGTTCATGAAAAAATGTAACAAATATGTAATATAAAAAAGGTACCAATAAATACTTGTCGAGTCTGGGGATCGAACCCGCTGAAAAACAACGGTTAAAAGTAAATGAATCTAGTGTGTTTGTAGTAAATGAGACTATATCACTTATGATGGTTTATTACTAATCTCTCAACAATATAAATAAACTATTATAAACCTTTCCAGTACAGTCCTTTGAAAATGTTAAGTAAACATAAAATAAAATTGACCGTGCAATACATGTGAATAGCAAGGCTTACATAGTCAATGCGATATTCTTAGAATGCTAATGTCGGCTGCCATCCTAAAGCACGTTTCAGGAGACTGCCTGGAAATTTTATCGTTAAAACAAAGGAACAGCTTGTATTGTTCTCACCAAGTTGTTTTCGTATGCCGAGTGGCTGCCGGCTGCGCCAGAGTGAATTGATGAGCGTGGGATCCCCGCGAGTGCGCCAGTCTCGATAGCCTCGCCCTCTGGAATACTGACTGAATCTGTGTGCAAACGCAACCCGCTTAAGTACAAGCCTCTACAGCAGTCCACATTAAGCTAGCCAAGGCCTCAGTTACCAGACTACATGGTACGCTGCTATAGCTACATTAGAAAAAACGTAAATCATCGCACGTAATAACAGCAACATTACTGTAGGTGCTTTGATCACAGAACTGGCGTGAAGCCAACATTGTCAATGCCGAAGCTTACTGTCCTTACAAAAGGACCTCGGTACTGATAGTAGCAAAAAAGCGAAATTGAATTGTTGCCATTTTCCGCCTTTAGGATATTTAAATTGCGACTCGTGCAGTAGCCTAAATAAGTGTTTCATGCTAATGCAATTGTAACTACCGTGACAAATGGAATATTCTAAAGCAAATTCAAACTGTACAATCTTCAAAGTTGATGGAGGGAGTTCACAATAATTACATTTTACAGGTTGTGGCCATACTAAATATTATTTTTGATCAAATATAATAAAACAATTCAATTTCGCACGATATGTCAAGATTCAATAAATTTAATTTTAATACTGTTATTACTAATTATTGAAGTTTGAATTACCATGTTTTTATAAATGCCTAGTTCTATTATTCAATATAAATACAGGATTCATTTTTATGCAGCAAAAATCTCAATTAATATGAAATTTATGGACCATTGAAAATATTGTAGCGATAAAAAGGTTGAATGGAATTCCTCTGTAAAATTTAGCAAGTAAGTAGACCATTATCTGTACCTTTATTCAAGGTAACATAGCCTGAAAAATCCTAAGTTCAAACTACTGGTGATTCAAACGTGCAAATAATCTCAAGTAACGTTAGTTTCATGCAGCGGAACTATAAAAATATTTCAACCATCTGTAACAATCGGTGGTTTATGGGAATATAGTTTCGGCTTTGGCTCATATTATAAAAAAAATCTGTAATACATGTCTAGGCAATAAATTACTTACGTTGTCTCGTCGCAGCCGTTTCGTTGCGGATAATAAAATATTATAAATATAAGCTGACTTCATATAACATTTGACACGTAATGGTTACAGCAGTAATCAACAATCATGGAGAGAAAATGTGTAGGAATGCAAAACTGGTGCCTATAGGTTGCTTGGCACGCTAACTGTTACGTAACCTCGATTTCTATGAGTGATCTGTATTGGGAGCTTGATGTTACTGTATAGCGCTACCGCAATCACTGCCTTTGTTCTATTTGCGCACTTTTTCTATAATCCTTAAAGTCCAAACCATTGGCGTTTTTATGCAATCAATTCGTTCCGAACAAAATCTCATGCTTCATAAAGGAGGTTTACGAGTTTATTTACATAAAATATTGAACTTAAGTTTAAATACGGCAATTTATTATTAAAGCCAGAAAAGAGATTGGAAATCGTAAGAACACCTGCGCTATATGTGAAACCACCGCCCATTTTCTTTATTGTTCTCATACTGTATAAAAAGGAAATTTACATTCCTTTTATCTGTAAATTTCAATATCTGTTCAAACTGTTAGTATTAAAAATGTTAAAATATATATTTGCGTTCCAAATTCTGTTAGGATTTTTTTTATATACCTAGTACCTATATAACTACGAATGGTGAAGCCACGAGTCGCGTTATAATCAAGTGACAGTGCACGGAACACTAGCAAGATCTTTTGATATAAACATTAGATTATAGTTGTAATTAAATCTATTCGTGAATGTAGCGGTGATTAATAGGGCGGAGAAATTTCGTAGAAGCGACTTAACGGAGTGGGGAGGCTAACGCTGCAGTGCTGTGCTTCAGGCATTTTGTAATGAAACTTTGATAAGGGCTACATCATATGAACCAGGTTATTTCACCTTTGTTTGACTTTTTCTGAGAAAGTGCAATAGTGATATTATAATGTACTAGTGAGTATTAAACCCCCCTCTTGCTGCCGCTGATGCATCCTAACAGATATTTAAGCGGTAGTGCTTATCAAAAACATTAAATTAATCTTTAATGGCTTCTTACACTTGATAATATTTATACTGATCTGCTTTTCAATAGAAACAAAGGATCCTCTAAACCTAGGGCATTAGTTCTCATTTTGTTGCAATCAATTTAACAACATGGTGACGCATAAAATACGAATCGATTGAAAATATCTTTCTTTAGGTAAGATAACTGTGATACATAGCGGGATATCAACTACCATTTATGCATTTGGAACAATCATAAACAACTGTACAGTGAAGTTACGTTGGTACGTAAAAATATCATTGCATGTTCGCCAATAAACATATTCGGAAATGATTTTAGCGATGACAGTTATCCGACAGTTGTTTCGGATAATGTATAATTGGCAGAATGAAATATCCTTTGAATCGTTCCGGCGAGCGGAAAACATGAGAGCTGCAGGCGTTCGAATTGTACTCGTATTATTCAGAATGTATGGAAAATTTACGAACACGCAACGAATTGAACCAAGAGGTGTATTTTAACTGAGTATCTGATCTTTAATTAAGGAGACAAATTTCAATTTTATTAATAAATAAACGGTTGTTTTTTACAAAATGTTAAATATTATCACATTAACTTGGCTACTGTTGCTATAAAAATGATATAGATCTAATTAAGAAACACAAGACAGTTGATAATTTTAGAATGCATAATACACAATAATAGATTGTAAGTTTCCATATTTGATATAAACTATAGCTAAGAGATTACACAAGTTATACACATAATGGTTCATTATTATTTCAAGCAAGCTTTATATGGATTTTCTGCCAAACTCTTACACAAATAAAAAAAAGATCATATACATATAAGCCTGTAAGATGGGTAAAAGATGTTATGTTCATGTATCCGTCGGCTATCCCGTTAAATAGTAACTTTGTATTTTACAAGAAATCAATAAAATAACACATATGTATATGAAATTATCAAAAGTAATATGATATAATTAAAATATTTAGGTACTTTTAAATTATCCAATAGTTTACGCCAAAAAAAAACAAAATCATATATTAAGTAAATTATGTATATAGTTGAAAATATCCATAGCCCTAAGGTCACTGACGTCACGTCACTGCCTATTTAAAGCTTACATTGTCACTGTTCGTCGCCTACCTAGTAGTAGTTTAGGTCTCACGCTATTAGCCTAGTTCTGCATCAGATGCTCATGGTTATTATTAGTACTTGCAGAATTAGTAGGTGGATGTATTTGTTGGGTTGTAAATTGGAGTACAAACAGCGTTCGGACATCAGAGGTAGGTAGGTAGCGTGCGGGCAGTGTTAGATAACCGTAGGAGATTAATACATTGCCATCTTTAATGTATCCAATTCATAACCGTCTTCACACGATGTGTGATGCATGATTAAAAAGTGCACTTCACTGGTTTTGTAATGTAAATATGTAACAACAGTTCCTTTGAAAAATGTTAACAACTAAAAGACTTCCTCTGTTCCTTTATTGTCTCAATTTTGTAGCCACCATAAACAATAGATCACAGGACAAGACGAGTCAAATTTAATAATGGTGTTGATATTACATGAAAGATACATACAAAAGACGAAATTAAAGTAATATTACTTTTGTGTGTATACACAGTTAAATATATAAAACACATACGTATATGACATTTATAGACTTAAGGAGTTATGTTACCTTAATAACCACATGACAAATCCAACTTTACAATATCAAGATACCTACATGTACGTATCACACTGCTATTGCTGCCATTTATTTTAACTAGAAGGCGGCTTACTCGTACAGGTAATTCCATATTTAGTAACGAGATACTCCATTTAAGTGGGCTTTCAATTTTAATTATAAGTTCTAAGTACGTTAAGTACTTATCTCATTCAATAAAACCATATGAATATCGCTTTACAAATTCTGACATTAGAGCTTACCTAACAAGGAGTGTCCATTTATTCCTAGCTTTAATACATATATTATTCAGCCACCGTTTAGTTAAAGTACATACATGTGATCCAGTTCCCAATAATGTAATGTATGTTGTGAAGCGATACCGTACCTTCTGACGCCACCGACGCCCGGCGGCGCAGTCGAGTGCGGCACGCCCGGGGGCACCTGCGCGCCGCCTTGCACGCCGCCCTGCACGCTGCCTTGCGGCGCGCACACACAACACCCTGTGTATAAGCAACAAGTCAAAACAGAAATGCTCTTGGAACTTAGTAATAAAGGACTCAATAGCGTAGGAGCGTGTGTCACGTAATGGAAATACATAATATATGTAGATATGTGTTTTATAAAAAAATAATACAATAAATATAATAATTGTTTGATTAATGATCCATATTAAAAATATAAGAAAAAGATTGATGTGTACTTTTAGAGGATAAACCATCATCGCAGTTCATAATACGTCCCCAGGAAGGTGCACGAGCCTATCCGTAACGGGTATAAATCTTAGACGACCACGCGGGCCCAGTGCGGATTGGTCGCCTTCACACACAATCTTTGAATTACTTCGTAGACATGCGCAGTTTTCCTCACGATGTTTTCCTTTAAGAAAGTCGGATATACGTACATATAATTTCGAAAATTTGAAAAGACTTTGGTACGTGGCGGGGTTTGAATCAGCACCCTCTAGATTGGAAGGCAACAAACCACACTATGGATATGCCAACGACTTTCAAATTGCTTGAAAGAACAAAAGTATATTGCAATTTATTGCTATAAATTGCAATATACTTTTATTGAAAAATCAAAGCAGTAGTGTGACAGCTAAGAATCAGTTATTGAAACTTTTTATCCGTGATATTGAAGTGATCTGATTACTGACATGCACACAAATGTTTGTTCTACCCAGGGATCAAACCCGGAACCCTTGGTGTAGAAGCCGACGCCTCAACCACTACACCAAAAGGGACGTCATGTCAGATATTTATTATTTATTAATTGCAGTTCTTATTTTTTTACTCCTGCAGGCACATAAGGTATACTGCTGGACAAATTCCTCCTCAATATGGTAGTAAATATTGAACGCAAAGGCGCGGCAAACAGCTGACGGTGTCACTACTTATCATAATAATGCGGTGTGCACTACGCCGTAGCACTCGTAGCCAGAACACGCTACGTTAGCACATAGCTGCTACGACACTAACAGCGTTACATGTTCGTGGCAAAAGCGCCGTTGCTCGTAGCATAAGTTAAATAGACTGTAATATTATTATTCCTTATTAAGGAAGCTGAAATATTTTAACGTTATCTGATAAGGGCAATTCTTCTGATAAAATAATATTGTGATAAGTGTGTTGTGCTAAGTATATAATACGAAAGGTAAAGGGATGATGATTATTTACGGCGATTCAAAGTGTCGGTAATTGTATTTGGAAGATGGGGAAATGGTGAAATGAATAGAAAAAAGATAATAATGCAAACGGAAGATATTTATGTTGTATTGGTGTCATAATTGTGCAGATTTTTTAAGCTGAATATTTCTTATATGTAATTGTAAAGAGTTGTTCTATCTGAAATGAAACTAAGTATTAGGTGTGTCATCAATGCCCAGGTGTTATTGTTTTGTGGTTCACCTATTTAATAGACAATGTGACTAGTAGTCTTTAGATTTGTTATTCCTTCGGTGATTTCCTTAAAATAATGTAGCACATAAATACATCTGGAACTTTATAAGCCCATTGGTATGATTAAAGTGCAAAATTTATGAAATGTATTGAATCAATTACAATTATCCAAAATTTTTCATTAAGATTCATTAATTATGAAAAAGAGTATCAAATATTTTTGGCATCACAGTTTACCTCTAAATATCCTTAAAGTAATAAAATGTCCAAACTTAAAATATATTCATTCAAATAAATCTTTCACAGATACTATTATATTTTCAAATGTTCATGCATATATATTTATATAATATTGAAATTATCTTGAGCTTCAAAATATTTGTTGTTGATATTTACAATACCTTTCGAGTGTTTGTTCCTGAAATTTGAACCGATAATAAGTGTAAACATCTGGTTATCTTATATAAAATCAAAAGATTTCTGAACGTTGAGTGTTTCGATCAACTTTATGTTGTTTATCGAAGAAAACCTGTATTTATTTGACCCGAAAGCTCGAGTTCTAGTTAAGATCAATCTCCGTGCCTTGTGCTAAAATAGATTGGAAAGAAACTGTTAATTATCATAGAAAAAGTATCTAGCATCGATAAACCAATATAGCAGTTTACTGATTCCCCGTTGACCTTACATTTATTTCACATTCATTATATAACAAGTTATGTGGTACAGTTCAATGGATATATAAAAAAGCAAGTTTTATAAGTGTGAATCCATAATTTAACCCTAGAAAATTATATTCTTGCAAACAAGGTAGCTTATGTTCTTTGGATGTCCAATAAATATATCTGAGGTCATAATTGTATTCATAAAAACTAAAGAGACATTAAAACATTCGCGGACAAATCAAAATAAAAAATATTAATAACAGTTTTGCCATATTTTTCTCGTCTAATTATGTGCTCGTTGGCTAACTAATCTGTTTTAACGGCTAATAAATAAATACTGTTATTTTATTAGCCGTTAAAACACTTATTATTTCCATAACGAAAATGTAATTTTTAGTGTCTATACAATAATTGATTACCACTACATAGTATAAAACAAAGCCGCGTTTTCTGTCTCTAAGCGCACAGCTTATATTTTTAAAACTACGCAACGGATTACGATGCGTTTTTTAATTAGATAGCGATTCAAGAGGAAGTTTTATATGTATGATAACATCAGTTATTATAGTGGAGAAAAACCGTTATTTTTGAGGTTTCTAATATGATGTGAATAATTTCATTTTTCTGCTTCTACATTGCAAACGCAGGCTGGAACCCTACAAGATTCACCAAAATAATGTACTGAGTATTGTTTACTTCAGAAAGGTCTACAGAAAACTACATATGTATATATATTTATCTCTTATGGATATCCCACAATAACACTTTTTTTGTCATTTACTTTTAATGACGAATAATGGCTAATTTTCGAAGCGATTTTAACGAATACAGTACATAATACAATACAGTAATTCTTATCCAATTAAATACTTTAAATACATTGTTGATTGTTGATAGATCTATGTAGCCCTTTACAGCATATGATTAAAAGAATATTTTCGTAAATGCCTATAAAGAATATCACCATTGTAACCGTGCGAAGCAGGGGCGGGTCGCTAGTTTATTATAAACTCAGAAAATATTTGTAAATCAAATATACTTTCATTGTAAGAAAAAAATGCAATGTAACGAGAAAAGTATGGTAAAGAACAATTAATGGTGATTGAATAGATGGGGGTTTAATGGTGTTTGTTCATTTGAACTTTGTTTTTATTAATATTCACTAGGTGGTAGACTCGATACTGAGTCGTCTAGGTAGGTACTACCGCAGTGCCAGATATCGTCTAGTGACACAGGAGTGTTATGCACTTTTGTGTTTCGGGATGAGGGCACTGTAGCTAGTGAAATTACTGGGTATAAGCACGTATAAGAGACCTACCATCTGTTGTCTCGGGTGACGGGCGCAGTGTGGCATTGATGTAGGATAATAACTTTCTATCTGTTGTTGGTCTCCTCTAATGCCGCTCTGTCATGGTCTGGCGTATCACTTACCATCAGGTGAGCGTCCAGACCGTCCTGTCCACTTTTAACATAAAAATAAATATATTTGTCATGGATAATATTTAAAAAATATTTAAAAGTACTACGATATAAGAAAGAATAGCTTTCATTTGATATATTCCGTAATTATATACTATAAATAGTTTAGACGTAATTATTAAAAAAAAATCTACTGCACAATTTGTTTTTTTTTTTCACTTGCAATAGTTTTCTCTGGGACGATGATGTGGACGTTAGACAATTAGTGGTGCGATCACTATCATTGTTATTCGAGTTAATTAGGACAAAACTTAATAATGTTTATAAATGAGGCACTCATTAAAGTTAACATTGGAACCATTAAAGTTAACATTGGAACCTTCTTGCAAAATTGTGGCTATTATAATTAATGAACACTAATTTAGGTTCTGCTTCAAAATTCTCAGCCAAAACTACTCAAATATAATACTAAAACTAATTGAATCATGCGAACCGATGCCACCCATATAAATAAACGACCGCAATTTAGATAGAATCTGCTTTGTTTATTTATAACATTACACTCAAAGATACAATGTGATACATTGAAAATGTATTGGTGAAACTGCTGACTGTTTTATATTTGGAGGAATGTTTTATTAAGGCGAGCGTTATTGCAACATTCACATACCTATATTCGAATGCAGTTAACGTAAAAAAAATAGAAATATATTGAATAAAGTTCTTTCCATGAGTTATAAAAAAGTTTTATAAATACTTAAAGGTGCACATACTTATTTACTCTTTTCGTTCTCCCACAAACTTTCGGATCAATAATATTATAACTGCTTCAATAAATATTTCTACGCAGCTTTCCAAATGTGAGTCAGAGTATGAATTTTCAGCAGTGTATTCTGTTTGAATTAGCTTATTTAAACAATTAAAAGAAAAATAAATGGGTACTCTGCTGGACTGCATTTTCTTTTACTCTTAGACATCCGGACTTCTGTTTTACCTAATCAGCCTTCACCTTGAAAGTCGTAACCTTTTGGATGACTAGAAACTAAGATTATAGATTTTTGAAATTGAAACTACGTGTATTTATACTATTTTCTAGTAAAACACATAATTATTATTTTTTTGACAAAATAAATAGTAAAAAATTCATACATAAGGAAATTAAGATTTCAATAAAACATATTTGCTTACCGATTTTAAAACAATAACATGCAAGTCATATTTTGTTTAAGTAGTAATACAACATTTCAACATAGTACAATAAAGTTGTGGTTATTGTTTAATTATATTCTTCCTTCATATGGCTGCTCAAAAACATCGAAAAAGGATCAAAATTTGCACATGTCATAATTTAAAGGAATGTTTTGTTCTGCTTTCCCATTAAAGTGCAAATAGGAACTGGCTCGGCGTATTCCTGTCAGTTAGACGAGCTTTGTTCGGTATGCGTAGGTATGTAGAAGTTACGGATGAAAACAATGAATGAATAGGTGCCAGTCAAAGCACCCTCTATCGGAGAGCGCACCTTGGTTGCTTTTATGTCGTCCATCTTGTTCTTTCACTCTTTATACTGTTTATACCCGGTTTATTACAGCAATAAAAGATTAATATTTTCATTGAATATGCACATACAGGTACGGGTAGGCTTGTGCCTGCTCGATAATCATCATGTACATCCTACAGATATTCAAAAATTTCGTGTATAATATTCCCTATTCAAGGCTTTTTATGGTAAACAAATATTTAGCTTATGAATTGGTTTTTGTGCGATTGTTTGATTTAAATAAATAATATTTTTAATTTAACATACATTCGACTGTCTCAATGGATTTCCTATTATCTTAAGGTTCAGTTCACATAAATCACATAAAAATTTAGATCTTTAAATTTTTTATCATCATCATCAGCCAGAATGGTCTACTGCAGGCCAAAGGCTTACTGTGCGGGCATAGCTATGGGGCGATTGGACCCTAACTCACCACGCCGGCCCAATCTGGAATGGCAGGTGATAACAACTACCATCCTTAGATTGGAGCCCTTCAAGGCACAAAATCACGTTTTCTTTTCAGAAAATCAGGTGATTTAGCTTGTAATGTCCAAACTAGGAAAAATCGCACAAAGTAATGTTTCCGCACGGGATTTAAACACACGACCTCCGGCTCATGTCGCCGAACGCCACGGAAGCAGTTTATAAGATTTTATTCAAAATGTTTCAAAACGCAAAGTAACAATCAACAGCAACCGATATTCAGTTTCGGACTGATATGGAACATCAATATATTACACACTCCCAACTCTGACTTCCTAATTTCAAAAGCTTCATCATGAACTAGTTAGTACTTATTTAGGATATTGCATATGTATACAGTTATAATGCACGACTTATTTTTCAAAAATTTTTTCGTCATAGAATAATTAATAATATACGATCAAAACTACAGATACAATTTACATGCTTGCGAAATTTTAAAGAAAATAGCCCTTCAATCAACATCATTCAATTTAAATGAATATCTTTGGAGTATATAAACGTAGTGGGTTAAAGTTAGCGTTAGCCCAAAGTAACAATACCACGCGGACGAAGTCACGCGAAAAGAGTAGTTTTGAAACTAACAACATTTAACGAAAATCATGTTCATTAACTTTTCACGGGTATGTGAGCTATGGGCCCAACACAACTACCACAATGTATAGTGCATAAAAACAAAGGTCTGTTGCTTTATGTTGTGAAATGTTGTCATTCGAGACTTGGCTACAGTTAGGCTCAAAGGTTGCAGTTTTAAAAATGGATACCAATATATTTTTAAAACCGTGCTCCCAGTAAAAATACAAGCGCGATCATTTTACGTATTTAAACATTTTAACATTTGATTATATTATATTGCTGATTTTTTACAATCGGATTCTTGATATCAGATAACATATTAATTTTATTTTAACAAACATGATAACAACGGTTCACTTTTTCTACATTCATATTTTGCACTCATATTTTTTTTGTGTAATTTTATGATCGTAGAAAAGAAGTACCTCTGGTTTATGCAAGGTACTGAGAGAACTTTCAGAATCTTTATCATTAAGCCATACAGAAAGTTATTTTGAATTGAATCACTTTACTGTTTGACGATAGATTTTAGATTAGGTACTCTTCGGAGCCTTGTGCTGGGCTGCAAAAAGGGCATTATTTCGGCATTACCGTGGCCATCAAGCGAGAGCTCCTAAATTCTATTTCTAAAACAATTTATATAAGAACAATGAAGCTAAAAGTAAAAAAAAAGATATAAAGGAGTTTAAAACGAATTTGCACAATGTACATCTCCTATGGCGTTAGGGATTAGAGAGATTGGGCTCGAATGCCCGAGTGAACGAGACACCGGTGATTGTAATCGCTCCGTGTCCAACTCTGGGGATTACAAATAAACAGCACTCTAATATGCGAGGCATTATGTTCCAATTGCCACATTCATCTGATTTATTTGCTAAACAGGACAGTTTTAATTACATCTTAAACCATCATTGGTGTGTTACAACATAAATGACGTGGCGTTGTTAAGTTAAATAGTTACATTAGTTACTTTCTTGTTGAACCCCTTTTCCGCCGCAGTTGTATATTATATTATACGGAAACAATAGATTTTCCATTGTGTTTGGAATCCCAGAGGATAAAAGGTTAATTGATTGCTTCTAAATTTAGATCCTGACGTTACTGTTACGACTGAAGCGTTAATTTGAATTTATTTATTTATTTAAATTTGGTAAGCGGTCAGATTCCTATATTTTTAGGTACAAAATAAATAAAAATAAGTGCACTAGATGGTAAGTAATATGCGTGCGAACTACGCATTTGTCAACAGCGTTAAGAAAAAGGACTGAAAAGAACATTGCTTACGTATTAAATAGGTGTTAAAACCGAAGTGATCAAGAATGAACAAAAATAAGGTAAAGCTTTTCGTTTTTAAAGGAACAATTCCATTTCATATATCTAGTTTAGAACATGTAAATTAATATACCAAAATATTTAATATATATTAATCTATTTGTCAAAATGTCGTAAACAGCAGTTGTCATTTCGGGGACACACATTTTATGTATTAGTGACAATCCGTCCGGATTTTTTTATCATCCAAGTGGGATGAGGTCATTTGTTGTTATAGTTCGTAAATGTATGATATATTTAAGATCTTTTATATTGCATTCTTTAGGTTAATGTTATTAAATTTAGAATTCTCAATAAATAAATGTATACCAAGTATAATATTAACTATATTATCGGTATCTAACTATAAATCCGTTTCGATTAAATCAACGACAATTTATTTTACCAGTAAATGTATTTTTAATTATATATGCAAAAGTATTAGGCAAGTTTAAGGTATACACAGAAGAGACCTGCGTGAGATGGAGACTTCAAGAAAACGAATGTTCATTATGATCATGTAAATGCATATACGAGTAGGATTTAAAAGCTAAGCTGGCACAAATTCGCATGGTGCCCTTTTGCGCATGGGAACTCGCCCCAGGGTATCAATTTTAAGGCCCTCTATTATTTCTAATATATTATGATGGACATCTCCTTACTATTGTAAAGTCTTCGATATAGTTTATTTTCTGATATACTGTCATTGAATTTTTTAATTAACGACGTAAGGGACTTTTGTCGATGTATGACCTCTTGTCCCCCAAGTTATGGATTGTGTTTTACTGCTAACAATCTTTTACTTAATGCTAGATAAAACTAATGTATAAAATTCACGTAAATGGTCCCCAATTTAAGGCAGGTCGAGACCAATATAACTCTTAATAATGATCAAGTGGAAGCTAGTGACTCCATCTACCTTTCTAGCATAATTTTAGATTCAAAGCTGCAATGGGGGCCTCAACATTGAATATCCTGCCTGGTTAGACCTTAGCTCGCGCAGTTTATGCTGGCTAGGAAGATAAGCGGCTCTTGACAGACTGTAAGAAACACAAGATATTGGTTATTTTAGTTTAGTTTTCATAGGTGTCATGTCGTATGGTATATCTGTTGTGGGGTTTCAGCTGCGAACATTATCATCCCATGGTTCACAATATTTGTTACTACACAAAAAGAACTATTCGTTTTAATATAACAACCTTAAGACCCGTGACTCTCTAAGGAGACTTTTTTAAGAAATAAAAATATTATGACTATAGTCATCACAATATATTTATGAAAATTTCAATTACGTCCTCGTAAATACTATCATCACCTTTAAAAGAAAATTATGAGCTCACACAATTTTAATAACTAGGAAATAGAAAACAACTTGCTGTTCCAGACTTGAGACTACATAAAGTATGTAAATTTTATAGGAAGATGTATAAAGTTGTTTCAAATAAGGTACCGCAAAATATTGTCGAGTACTTTACATAGTTTAAAGCTAGAATAAAACCAACTTTGTAATAAAGGGTACTACACTATTGACGAATATTTATGTGGATAAAAATCCGTCTTACAACTGCTCACTTATTTTCAGTGTTTTATGATATATTGTTTACATTAGTAATTGTTTTAAAAAGACTACCTGTTGAAGTTCTTCTTAGGGGCTTTTCTCAAACAGTCCAAAACCCACTAAGCCTTTTTTTCAAAAGCATCTAAATTCATATTTTTAGTTTAGTATTTTTAATTGTTTTTTATTATATTTTTGTATATTTTTTTGACGTTCATAAGTGCTTTTTGTAAGCCTAATTTGAATAAAGAATTTTGAATATTAAGAATACTATTGAGTCAGACCTGCTGATTGTTTGCAGAATGTGGGTTTTAGTGAGAATTTAATTTCAAGATATGAAATACACGTTCCCTTTGCTTATTGCACAGATCGGAATTTCTACTGAAACTGGTTATGAAAGGCCGGCTGTATTGTAAAATCTTATCTAGTTTTGGAAATCGTTGATTACAACATTGGTAGGCTTAACAGCTTTTGGTGTAGATAAATTAAAAATGCATTTCTATGAATATTGTAAACTTCATCCGCAGAATAATAGGTTTTGGTTATTAGACTTTGGAAACTGAATGGAAAATACTCATTAATATAATGATTAAGGGATACCATAGTTCACTTAGTAAATACCCTGCAATAATGCGTTAACCCTTGTGGGAATGTGCCCGTTCAAACGATCAGGTTCAAATATGTGAGCGTCGGTGGCTCAATGGTGTGGACTGTCGCCTTCCTACCGGTAGGGCTGAGGTTCAAATCCCGACACGTACCAATGTGTTTTCGAATTTTCGGATATATGTACGTTATCCGACGCTCTTACGGTGAAGGAAAACATCGTGAGGAAACCTTCATGCACACCTGCGAAGAGATTCGAAGGTTGTGTGTGAAGTCGTCCAATCCGCACTGGGCTCGCGTGGACGACGAAGGCCTAATCACCCTATACGGGTAGGCTCGTGCCCCTCGGTGGGGACGTTTAATGAGCTGATGATGATGATGATGAAACGATCAGGTTGAAAATTGATTGTTTATTATTAATACCTCTTATGAATATCATAAGAGGTGTTAATAAATCAATAGAAAACATTACTGGTTATATAATATTACAAACACTTCCATAAATACAACACACTGTGGCATAACAAATTACATAAGCACTAACATACGTACGCTCTTATATACATTACCCGCTCCCACAAACACACTCTGTACGTTCACAGCAAACACACATCAACTCCTCTTCGAAGGGCACGCAGATTCGTTGATATAACACACCAACTAATTACATAACTTTTCCTTTTGTTTTGGTTTGTTAATTTGATTAATTCAAGTAATCAGCTATAATTATTAAATTTAATGATGAATCAGCAACCTATCAATCAATTTTTCCATTTTACTTGGGCTTACATGACTAATTAAAAAATGTTGTCGTAATTCAAATGTATTGAGTATCTCTATTTATTCAACAGTTCAACCTATTGTAGCCAATTTCTAAATATATGTGACTATCGTTTCTTACTCACCTAAAACCCCCGCCACCCCACAGTTATCTTCCAAATGCCGTCAGTTTTTTTCGTCATAATCAATAAATTATTCTTAGCGATTTCTTAGTAAACTAATTTTTAAAAAAACAACAAGCACGATCAACTGCACTAATTTTAATATTTGACAACAATAAAAATAATTTGAAGGTACAACAATAATTAATACGCAAATTGTGGAGAGCTCCGAACGCAAGGACGACGCAAGGCAAAATGGCCGACATGACGTCTCTCGCTCGCTTTTATAGTAACGCTGCGGTGGGGTACTTTGCAGTCTTCACATCTTCTATACGGCCTTTCCTGATAGGAGGCCGTCCTCGGACTCCATTTCTTCCTAGTCGAGCAGCGGCATGGAGAGACCTGGCCCAGGCTCCGAATGTGTCGTAGATTCTGAAGTACTGAATTCTGGTACTTCGTCTACAGGCACACTGGACCCTGGTTGTGGTTCTCCTGGGGTGAACTCCTCACCGTTACTGTCTGCACCTATACCATAGAAATAACAAAACACAAAACATTCAAAAGCGCATAAGCAGCTTTAAACATTGCTCAGACAAAATGTCCAAGTAATCACTCAAACAACAATGCAATAAATTGCAAAAACAAATTCAGTGAAGTCATAGGCACGACGTTAGCATAACTTTCACACAGCATAAGTCATAGGCACGACGTTAGCGTAACTTTGCTCAACTAGACAGAGGCACGACGTTAGCATGTCCAACTGCAATTATAGGGAAAGAGGCACGACGTTAGCGTATCCCTACTATTGCACCAGAAAGGAAGCACGACGTTCGCTATTTCTGGACAGACACCTGAGATAGTTTAGTAACTAATCAACAGGTCGTCAACAACAACTCACCCTCAAAATAAGCAGCACATGCCTCAGGAGTCCACTCCCCACGCCAAGGAATCATATACTCGGCGGCTGCTTGCGTTGATTTTCCATAGGAACCGGCTAAGAGTTGCAGTTCATAACGTCCGTGCGGCAGGATCTTAGTCACACGGTACGGACCACGCATGCCGGAGTCCAACTTCCCGTCGACTGCGCTTGTTTTCTAACAAAAACCAAAGAGTTTAGTGCGTAACATCGGGGAGTCTTCCTGCCTTGATTCACGTAAGAGTCTTGATCCAATTGATTTCGCCGAAGACGTTCTGACGCTCGCTGCCTGCTCATCTCACGAAGTGCTTCACGGTTGGGACTTGAGCCTTCCAGCGCCACATCCCGGACGAGACCACGGATGATGGGTGTAGCCGCATCAATACCCACCAGCAGGTTCAATGGTGAGCATTGTGTCACCTTATGCTTAGTGATGTTAAGCACCAATTGGAGCTTCCAGATGACACTAGGCCACCTTTGCTGGCGATGGTTTACCTCAATGCGTATCATATTAAGGACGGTTCGACAGTATCGCTCAGCCTGTCCATTAGACTGGTGCATTTCTGGAGTTATCAAATGAGTATCACACCCCATTTCATTTATCCAGTCAAGAAACTCTGCACTTTGGAACATACGACCTCTATCGGCAACGATAAGTTTAGGTGTTCCAAATAACGAAATAGTATGGGTAACGTGGCGCTTTAATTCCGTAGCATCCTGTCGATACATCGGATAAAGTAGGCAATATTTTGAAAAAGAGTCTACCACAATAAGTACATACCGATACCCATCAACTTCAGGCAGAGGTCCAAGGGCATCCATATGAATGACCTTGAAGGGCAAATCTGGTTTTTCCCATGAGTGAATAGGTTGGAGCGGACCACGGGGTACCTTTTTATGGGAGATACACACTAGACAATGTGCCACATATTTTTGAACAAAACTTCGAACCCCCGGAAACCAAAAATGTCTCAGTATTAAGTCAAGAGTTTTGTCAACACACTGATGGTTATGTTCGTCATGGAATACCCTAAGTACGCTGAGTCTATGTCCCTTTGGGATGTAGCATAACAATCGGGACGGTTCACCAGTAGGTGAAAACTTCACATACAGGACATCGTTTTTAACCACGTACCGACTAGCATCCAACTGACCATCTGTCAATTTTTGAATAAGTACCCGTGTCTCTTCATCGGAAGCCTGAGCTACTTGTGCCCAATTCAATGGTTTTTGAATGGAGCATACATTGACTGGATTCCGACTCAGATAGTCGGCGTGTGACATGAGCGACCCCTTGCGATATTCCAGAGCGAAATTAAAATCCTGCAAGTATACCCACCACCTAGCCACTCTCGGGAGCAAATCTTTTTTCCGTTGGGTCAGTTTCAATGCATTGCAATCCGTTACTATGGTGAACCGTATACCCACAAGGTAATGCCGAAAATGTTGTAATGCTTTCACTACAGCAAGTGTCTCTAGTTCGTAAGAGTGGTACTTGCTTTCCGCCCCTTGTGTAAGCTTGCTATAGTACGCAACTACTCGTTTATAACCCCCTTCATGGACTTGCAACAGAACAGCCCCATATCCTATCGAACTCGCGTCTGTATGTACTTCGATAGGAAGAGAAGGATCGTAAATAGCAAGCACGGGCTCGCTAGTTAAGCATTCTATAATTTCCTTACGAGCAATCTGTTGTTCTTCCCCCCAGTTAAACTGAACCCCTTTCCGTGTTAAAGCCGCGATACAAGCCGTTCTTTGAGCAAAGCCAGGTATATAGCGACGAAAGTAACTAGCTAAACCCATAAATTGTCTAACCTGCTTTATATTTTTTGGTTCAGTGACCTCTGTCAAAGCTTTTACTTTATCCCGACTCGGCCGCACCTGACCTGCACTGATTGTTCGACCTAAATATTCCACCTCTGTCGCAAGGAAAGAACACTTTTTTAAATTGATCGAAAATCCTGAACTAGTAAGCGTAGTGAGAACCTTACGTAAACGATCACCTTCATCAACCGTTTGACTAAGTATAAGCACGTCGTCGATGTAAACGAGGATATCACCAGATTCAATGTACTCTTTAAGTGTTTTTGCGATGATTCGCTGATACACAACTGGAGCATTTGCAAGACCGTAAGGCATTTTTCGATATTCATAATGTCCTTCGGGCGTAACGAAGCCAGTTAGAGGTATTGACTCCTCAGAAAGAGTTATCTGATGAAATCCGGTCGCCATGTCGAGGCTTGTAAAATATTTGCTATGCCCTAAGCGGTCTATGTGATCATCAATGCGTGGCAGCGGAAATCTATCTTTAATAGTTATGTCGTTGAGCTTACGAAAGTCAACACACATACGATCCGAACCGTCTTTCTTCTTGACTAAAAGAATGGGGCTAGCGTAACTGGACTCCGATTCCCTTATTATACATTTTACTAAAAGATCCTTAATAATTTCGCGAACACGAAGCGTCTCAACGTAAGAAAGACGGTAAGGCCGATAATTGACGGGGACGTCGCTATTTAGTTTAATAGACATAGAACCCGTTGTAACCGTAGATGTTGCAGTACCAGATATAAAGTATCGTGAAAAACTACCAATTATCGTCAAAAGCCTATGTAGTTCATCGTTAACGAGTGGCGTATTAATAGGATCGGAACTATTAGAACAAATAGCCAATACTTTATTTGATATGCAAGTTTCTCTGGTAAGTATTTGTCTATCGCGGGTGCGCACGTAACGAACACCTTCCCTATTCAAAACATCCGTTCCTATAATTACCGGCGTATTCATATACTCGGAAGCTACCACGAACATGTCTACTTCAAGAGTTATGCCGTCAAATTCGATAGGCAACGTTACGTAAGAAGTGCTTTCAATTTCTTGGCTTCCCAGGCCCTTTAAAATACGAAACGCTGGCTTACGCGAGTATCTAAAATGTTTTAATAAAGTAGACGATATAAGAGAAATAGACGAACCGCTATCTATCAAAACGTCAGTTGGAACCCCCTGAATAACAGCAACAACTACATCATTGTTGCGTATGATTTGATTTTCGCGACAAAAATTCACATTATCTTTATTGCGTAACTCTGATTTTTGTTTTGCAAAACAACTATCTACTTTGTGACCCAGTTTTTTACAAAACGTACACGTGGCTAATTTTGACGACTCACTAACAGTCTTAGAACCTGAACCAGAATTAGTAGAACCCGCCACTTCACCTGCCTTAGGTCTCTTACCGCAATTAGCCTGCTTATGTCCTACTTGCCCGCACAAGAAACATTTTCCTTCCTCAAAACGTCGTTTTCGAGGGTCAGTATTCAACACGATCTTATTTTTTTGAGATAAACTTTTTTGCGAATTAAAACGGGTAGTGTTGCCGACCGAAGGAGTAGGCTTCACATATATAGAAAAGAATTTAACCAAATCATTCGGTGCAAGTTTAGCATTTGTGGCCGATGCCTTAATTTGGGGATCAGTTATACCACGTATCACTATCGCTGATATTAATTCATCACTAAGACCGCGCACTATGCGTAAACGAAGAAGTGACCGGCGAGCATAGTCTGCATACGTAAGAAAGTTGTCTGAATTAGTACTCATTACGTCATACAAAATATTTGCTACGTCTGGCGTCTTGGGACACAAAGGCATAAATTCCCTTTTAAAGTTGCTCCAACTACGCTCACCTGTCGCCCATTCGTTAAGCCAAGTCTTGGCTTCACCTTTCAAACAGTTACCGATACGAGATAGACACTCATAATCACTCCAATTGTTTATAGCTTTAGCACGGTCAACCTCCTCGCACCAATCCTCAATGTTATGTAAATTAGGATCAAAGTTTGAAATATAAAAAGGTTGGCCTGACCTGACAACTGTATTAATAGAGCGAATCGCGTCTACAATCCGATCCGTCACTGTAGACGGTGCATTTACCTCACTCGCAACATGTTCCGACTCGACTTCGACTGCCCGATACCCTTGATGCGACAATACCGACGGCCGTGTTTCCAAAGGCGGCGTCCTAGAATGACCAGGGGACACGGGCCTACCTAGCAACGGCGACGTCACACGTTTATCCGTATCACGACGTATAGACGACGGTGGCGGCGGCGCCGGGGTGACGGGACGCGTCTGCGTTGCGTGCACTTGGTTTTCTAACGTTCTAAGCCGGGCTAACACTGCACTCATTTCGTGCCTAACGCTATCGTTTGGAGTACGAGCACGATATCTACGACGGCGCTCTCCACTTTGGCTTCTACGAGAACTACCATAACGTTCACGACTGCGTCTCGAACGGTCAGACATTATTATTATATTGTTCACTACTCACACGGAAATAATAATTACAGAATAGCAAATTAACTAAAATGACGTTTGTTCTATCCCACTTCTGATCTTAGCGATTTCTTAGTAAACTAATTTTTAAAAAAACAACAAGCACGATCAACTGCACTAATTTTAATAAAAATAATTTGAAGGTACAACAATAATTAATACGCAAATTGTGGAGAGCTCCGAACGCAAGGACGACGCAAGGCAAAATGGCCGACATGACGTCTCTCGCTCGCTTTTATAGTAACGCTGCGGTGGGGTACTTTGCAGTCTTCACATCTTCTATATTATATTATTGTTCATAGTCCAATCTCAAATACCTAACAAAGCTTTAAGTTCACTTATTTGTATGCGTCCCCATTCAGCATGTCTATGGGAACTTTGGTCAGTCACTCACCATATAGGACCATTTCGGATTGATGGAAACAAATGATTAGCTTTTTTAAACCTACATGTTAAATACTTGAAGTAAGATACACACATTCAATATGCATTGTTTAATCCTTAAATAAACAAGTCCAGTATTACAGATATTTTTGTCGCGTCAAGCATCCTAAACACACATACATAGTTTATTTTTAAGGATCGAATATCCCTACGGATATTGACATTTTATGATTGCAACATGTACATGTTTCGTTACGTATAAAAGCTACGAGCTAGATTCATTTTTTATTGAAGTTTTTTGTAATGTCAGCGTTTATTTGTACAATAATTGCTGCTTCATTAGTACAATGTGTTTGAAAATTATGTACAGTTAAATAAACACTTTTAGGGAGAGCCCTACATCTATGAAGGGTCCAATTAGTTTTAAAATACTTACAACTTCCTCCATTGAAGGTTTACTGAAATCCGCTAGTTTGGTTTAAATTGACTAGGCGCAGCCTATGTAGATAACGTTAGATTAGGATTCAAATAGTTCAAAGAAGCTCACATCTGACTTAGAGTTGTCTTGTGCGATATAATTCATTGTCTAACAAGAATACGTCTGTCCTCGTCTTGCGCATCGTCTTATCTGTAGTCAAGAGAAGAGACGTGTTCATAAATTAACGGCGCAGCAAATATGCGAGGGGAAGCTAAGCTGACATCTGTTGCGGGATCGGATTGAATTTAAACGTGATTCAAAAGATTTGTCACACATACAGAAGAGATTAACCATAAAAAGCGATGAGATCAGCATATTTTGCTATATTTTTATATACCTATGTTTTAAACATAATTATTATTTGCTTATGTGCCATAATTATACCTGAATATGACAGTGATTGTTTACAAATAAAATTTAGAGGACACGATATTATGGACGATAAGATAACGTGCAATGTATGAAAAATTGGGAATAACTGCAACATGATTAATGAATTAAACACATGGTTTGATTTAAAGGTAAATCCTCCATATCTTTCGCAATAAAAGTCTAAATAAATAAAGGAACATGGCACATACTTAAAGACACTAATTACACATAAATACAAATTCACACGCTCATATACATCCTACAGATATCTTGTTGTTTTGGCATATGTCTGATACACCCTGATACATACCATTAGTCGCATCCAGTCTCACACATACATACTATTATAGAGCATCGGTGGCTCATTGGTGTGGACTGTGCCTTCCGATCTGGAGGCCCCGGTTCATATACCGCCACGTACTAATGTGTTTTCGTAAATTGGAAATTATATTTACGCCGACGCTCTTACGGTGAGGAAAAATACTAATATAGTTTATTTCAAAATTTATCGTCAGCCGGACAGAATGACTATCACCTAGGTTCGTATAGTGAATGCACCGGTGTATGACTCAGATGATTGGTATATCAGATTCATATTTCGATATCTTAAAATATGGATGTAATTGTAAGATGAGTCTGAAATAAATTATTATTATTCATTTTATTCTTTCGAAGTTTTAGATCGAAGCTTAATAGGATTCAAAAACAATGCAGTCAATTGTCACGATAAAATAGAGATAATCTTGATATGACGTACTCACAACGCAAGTTTAAGTCTGCTTTGCAGGTACTAGCTAGGAATGATTTGTAAAGAAATGTAAATAAATAATTTATTAATTTCTGTCGTTTGCAACGACTTATTATTGACATGTGCATGGCAGCTTTTAAAAACTGAACCAATAAATTCATCCATATTTAGAGATTGGATAAATGACCCATCAACTAAGAATAAAATGTTTATTTTGTATTTAGTACAATCAAAACTCTGTCGCAGCACATTATTAGGTCGTAAAGCTAACTTGAAAAAATAAAAGTGGAAATGTACAACCGATCTTAAATTGTCGTAAACTGGTGACGGCAGTTGAGCGCTTTTGTTAACCGAACATTAACGATAAAAACTGGTGTAACAAAAAACAGCAATAATGCGAAGGATTGGGACCAGACCAGTACGAGACCTTCACTATAGTATTCTCTAAAGATTTCAAACTAAATGAGGTTATAGAATAAAATAGTCGTACGATTGCTGTAGTTTACAGGGAATATATAAATGTAATATAAGTACTGCACGAGTTAAATTATTCACAGGAAACCATATTTTAAATGAGTTATTTGACAAGGGATTGGGCGGAAATATGGATTGTACTGAACTCGTTACTTATTAATTATGCTTTAAGATTTGATAAAGTTTATTATTCCTTTAGTTGATCACTACTAACATGCTTACATAGGTGATCGCCAACGAATTTACTTAACATATACCTAATAGCTAATGAAAGGTGAAAACGATTTACAACTAGAATATTATTCAGAGCAAAGCAAACATGAAATAATACTATGTTAAGATTATATTTTTTTGTATTTTTGCAACAAACAGTCATGCAAAAGGAGGCAAAAAAGCTAACGGATTACCAATGTAAATGACTTATGAAGGATGGAAATTATCTGTTTGAACTGTTTCTAGGACAGTTAATATATGTGTAGGTATTTCATTGTAATTAAATAATCGTACGGTATGAAATATTGAAAACAGTGGGTACTGAAGATAATCCATGTCATAAAATTAACTAATGTAAATAAGTTGGAAGGCACTTTAGGATTCAATTTCCAAAAGAGCTCTCTATCATTAAGAGCATAAAATAAATAAATATCCACTGACATTCATACAGTTTATCCATCATCATTTTTTTATCTAGTTGCAAACTAAGCATTAGGCATTTAAGATGGTTCTAACAACGGATAAATATACATATGGGTAACTTTTTTGGAAATACATACATTTAACACACAGAAAACACCAATACAAACAAACATGTTCATGCACACAAATGTTTGTACTGCCTGGGGATCGAACCCAGAATCCTTGGTGTAAAACGTGTGACGGCTCAACCATGAAATTATTATTCTCCAATTTCATAGAATCGCACCCTATTGTTTGAACATATCAGCTTCCGTGAGTGTCTCAGCTGTTACGTAACGAGATTGAAGGAACAAAACCTTTTGTTTGCCTAACCGAGTGGTATTGACGTCAATCTGTAGTAAAAATTGAAAACTAGTGCTTTTGAAAAGCTTAGCTTAGTCATTTAGTAACAGTTGGTAGGTAGAATTTATTGTTTGGGCTCTCTTTACTTTTGGATTTCCAACCATTGCAACATTATATTCGGTTAAATAATATAAATTTTCAATATCCAAAGACATTCACGCAGCACCATCTATTCTAAATTTACGTAAGGAGCTTTTACTATAAAACGGATAAGCATACCGATATGATGTCATCGTCCATATCACATGTAAACGTCGGTTAGCATTTCGCATATGTCATGCTATTTTTACACGTTGTTTTTTTTATACGTTTACTTGGGCCAAACCATTCAACTTGGCCGTCACAATTTCGAGAGGGAAGCTAGTAGGAGGATTCAGTTGGGCTGGGCGCATCGGCAAGTTACGTCAGGTCTTCACGTCGACAATTCCGCAATGCTTAAAGACAAAAGTCTTTGAGCAAGTCCTACCGTACTTACATACGCAGCTGGAACATGGACACTGACTGCGGGTTGGTTCACAAGTTCAAAGTCACTCAACGCGCAATGGAGCGAGCTATGCTCGGGTCTCTCTTAGGATAAGATCAGAAATGATTTAATCCGTAAGAGAACTAAAGTACCGACATAGCCCGCGGATCAGCAAGTTGAAGTGGCAGTGGGCCGGTCACGTATGTCGCAACCGATGGCCGTTGGAAGCAGACGAGTTCTGGAGTGGAGACCGCGTCTCGGCAAGCGTAGCGTAGGACGCTCTCCGGCCCGATGGACCGACGACTTGCGAAAGGTCGCTGGTGAGGCTGGATGAGGAAAGCGGAGGACCGGGATATCTGGCGCGAAATGGGGGAGACCTATGTCCAGCAGTGGACTGCGATAGGTTGAATAGGAATGCTATTTTTAGTGATACCTATATTGAGTGTTTATAAAACTCAACCAATATTAACACTAAATAAGTTTTGTAATGCACAGGGTTTGAACTTGAAACCCCTTAGTGTATCTTAATCATTACACTAGATCTGTCGCCGAAGTATGTTTTAGAATGATCAAGACGACGAGTTCACTCGTCAGCTGGTAAGTAACAGGTCAGCAATTGACATTTATAATGTTAAAGGCAATGGACCTGTGTCCAAGTCTCAAATTCCTGCAATTAAAAAATACGTGGTTTGCGCGGTTGATATGATGACTTAGCCGAAATATAACGCGTAGTTAATAACTGTATGGTCCCATATTTCGCTGCTATTTAATGCAGCCCATAACAACGATTTTCAAGTACTTTCAGCTGTGCATCATAGAGTGTATTAGATCCGACAAACAATTATCTGTTAAGGCGTTAGGAGGTCGAAATGACCTATTCGAAAGGCTCATCGATAAATGCCTAGTTTTTGCTTAGGTATCTTGAATGTTGGTAAAATTGATTGTGACAATCGTACATAGAGAGACAAAGAGTTGTTCTTGGCACAGTTAGGTCCGTAAGTAGATTATCTCAAAATTAATCAAAATGATGTTTACAACTGTCGAATCTTGCATGCCGTAAATCCATCTGACAGAAAAAAATATCAATATAATTTAAGGGGAGTATTAAAAAAACCATCCATTCCATTCATACATTATGTCAGATATGTGTTACAATTTTTATCATTCACGTTCCAAAGATTTTGTGCAAAGTTCTCATAAAATCTTCACTTTTTAACTTTATTAGTGGCGTTTTTGTACCTGTTGTGTTGTTTATAATTGTATGTAACAGCCAAAAGTAAAAAGTATTGTCCTTTGCCTACTCCACAAAATAAAAAAAACGTTTTGCAACTCAGCATTTGGCCGCATATTAAATTTAGACTTTGATTTTGTTTGAACACGGCCGTTTTTACATAACTAAATACTCAAATTTGATCGCAACCGTACAGAATATTTCAGTTAAAAAGTAAATATAGGTAATTGGAACAATAACGTACATTTTCAATTCAAGTAATATATTATAATATAAAAGCTCAAGATGAAAACGATACCAAAGCAGTATTTGTTGTTTGGTCTCAAGGAAAACCTATTCAGTCGTAATGCTGAACTATCGTTTGAGAAACCTTTTTTCGATGTCTATAAATTATGTATATTTATGTCGTTACTCGACGCCAGTTACATCCAACGACTTCCGAGTCATTGAAGGGTTTTGAACTGTGTCCGCCACGGTGGCCCAATACGCGCTGGCGCGATGCAAACCTCGTTCGCTATTCAGAGAATTTACTAAAAACAAGTGAGAATCAATTGAGCTGGAATAAACTACGATTGTTAAATCCTTTTCTCTACTAACTACATCTATACTCATTTACATTTAAAAACTTTGTATTGTGTATTTTATCATAATCACGTTTTGATGTAAATATTCTTTAATATTATACTTCTATACAAGATTTGTTATTTTGTGAAAATCGCATCACTGATTGGCGATGCTGTCTTGGTTTACAAAATGTAGAGGTTGAATCAAAGCAACCTACATTAAAATTAATACGGAACGAGAAACTGTGCGCATAATATATTAGACCAGGAGGATACAATCAGCTATATAACCCACTGTTACCCAATGATTCCCTCAATAAAGGATCCGATTTGGATCATAACTGTCACGTTAGTAAGCTTTGTTGTCAGCATAAACCACTAACAGTTTTTAGCTAAACTAAAGAGAGTGATTTAAAATCGATTTGATGTAATTAGAAGTCGGCTTCCAGACCTAGGTATTCAGGCTGGTTTCCTGTGCGGTACAAATTACTGTTTCTCTCTTCAACCTATCACAGTCCACTGTTGGACATAGGTCTCTCCATTTTGCGCCAGATATCCAAATTACTGTTTACCTAAAAAGATTT
This sequence comes from Leucinodes orbonalis, assembly GCA_019425675.1. Taxonomy (NCBI): domain Eukaryota; kingdom Metazoa; phylum Arthropoda; class Insecta; order Lepidoptera; family Crambidae; genus Leucinodes; species Leucinodes orbonalis. The sequence goes on from PQWD01004306.1 coordinate 28,645, forward strand.
GTTTGTATGCACGATTATGTTTTTATGGGATAGCGAGCAAACGAGCCGACGACTCGTCTAACGGTAAATTACGCCGTCACCCATTTACATATGCAATACTAGAGGGCAAACAAAATGCGTTGCCGGCCTTTTAAATGCGAATACTCTCTCTTCTTGAAGGTCGTTTTGTATATATATAATATATATATTATATGTAATATATTTAAACTGTATAGGACTTGGCCACTCATTTCACTGACCTGACGTCAGTGGTTAGGTCTGTAATACTTACTAAGTTCCTAAACTAACCTAGTAAGTATTACACCTACCTAGCTGACTTAGGATCGAGTCACCTAAAATTGATTGGTGTAGAAGTCGGCTACTACACCCTGTTCCATCCCTTTGTGGCATACTTTGGGGGAGATTCATGTCCGAGGGGACTGCTACGAGCTGTGAAGTGAACCTTTCATACAAGGTCTAATTGTAGGTATCAGATTTAGATAGCGCAGTGGCTATTATATTATTATGTTTAATATTTAACTTCTTTTAAAACGGTTTTTTCCAGCTTAGTTAAGACATTGCAGGCACATTATATCCCCTGATTGTCCGAAAAAATATTGTGTATTTATACAAGGAATAAATCCTAAATACGAGTATGAATACCTGCGAGTGCTGCTAGAGCTGCCAACGAGAGTAGGGCGGAGCGGCTGTGCGCCATGTCAGCAGGGCACGCCGCGCGGCGCGCGCCGCGACATGCCGCGACCCCGCGGCACTCACAGCACGCCGCTGATCCCTACCTGCTAACAACACATTTTCTATAATCAATTCCAAACCCATGTTTAGTGATATCTCACAACGCACACAAATTATCTATTATGATAGGATTTAATTACATATATTCATAATACTCTGTAATCCATTGGAAATTGGTTTCCCAAAATACAGGCTTTGCTTGGTTTGGGTACTCCTGGAAATTACGTAATTTTGACTATCAAACATTTATATGTGTTTTTCGAATTTTCGGGCACTGTGTGAATGTCAATGGATATTTATTATAAATCAATGCTCTAGAAGGAGCTAACTTTAAGAGAAACAGTTGATAGCTGATTTTGTAATGGTTGAGAGGTTGACTACTACAACAATAGTAGCTTGCAAGATACTCGTAGGCAAGAGTAGCGTAATTCGTCATGTTATACCGATGGACAGACAACTTGTGAAAGATACTGAAACGCGGAGGTAGCATATGAAAACCAAAGTAAGGATATAAGGCTCAAAACTTGGGAATTCAAATAAATGCCAGTGCAGTATACTGCGATAACTTAAAGACAGGGATACCAAGGATCTGGGTTCGATGTTGCATTTGCTAAAATTCGAATACATACTACAATCACAACAGACTCACACGTCGCTATTTTTTAACATTTAATATAAGTTATTTTTTTTGTATTCTTTTCACGTGCAATTTTTTAGTATTCTTTCGATATTTGTGACGGGCTTAGCTTAGTGCTGAGTTCGCTAGGCATAAGTTTTTGGATTTCGATTGTAAAACAAATTTAGTTTTAAAAACTTCATTGTTATTTTTATAAGAGTAAAATCGACATCACATATTTATTTTAAAATTTTCACTCATAATGATGATAACTTACGTAACCTATAAGCTGGCCACCTATTTCCGGATTAGATATTATTAAGGCTCTAAAGAATAGTTTTAGAGCCATCTTTAAACCTAATTCAGTGAGCCACTCAGCGTTATTATCACTTGGATTCTACGTGCTACTTGTATAAAAAAACAAAAAGATCTGTGCTATGTCAGTAAAAGCAAGGCCCCCGCGTTAATCCAACTTACTGCTTTCTATTCGAACACCGATATCAAGGACGTTTCTATTCTGTTGGCTGCAGCGTCTACTTTCAACAAGCCTAGTTATACTTGTATTGAAGATTTAACACAGGAATAGAAATCATTCACTAGTCGAAAGGTGAGTAAATGATGCATTTCCGTGTGTGTTGTACTCGAAATATTTTTTTCAACTAGCAGTAATAGTTACTCAACCAATTCAAATTGTCTGCACATTTACTGTTAACAGCATTTTAGATTTTCATATAAATATATTGATTTCCACTTCTGTTCCACAGTTCTGTTCAAAGTATGGAAGAAGAACCATTGAAGTTTATTGTAACTATGTTCCCATGGAAGTAATAGTAAAAGCTGCAAATATGATTCTAGAAATGATAAACAAAACAAATATTTACTTATATTAATATGTTTTAGCTTATACTAACGAAATACTCTTTTCACGCGACGCTGTGGTCAAGTAAGCTTGTTTCAGATTACTGTCAGATCGACCTCAGTGATTGCGTAGCCGTGTCAAACTGAAAACCTCGTGGAAAACAGATGCGGATTTATTTATTCTCAGAGTATCCTAATATAAGTGCTAATATCATCCATTACAATCATTTTCTATATTCGATTTAAAAATAAAAATATGGAAAACCAAGCCATACTTATTGGCAATTAAGTTTTTTACAAATATCAACGTAAAACATAAAACTATATATGAATTTAAAGCGCCTGAGCAAATATCTTAATTACCGAGGTCTCCCCGTGGGACTCGAAATCACAGCAATCTAAACCAAACACTCAGACCATAAGAATATATTATAAATAATAAAAAATAAAAGATGGTGTTCAATTTAAATATAAACATATATTAAATTAGCAGTCCGATTCCTTGAATATGCGAGTTTGTAATATCAAACTAGTAATCACGCGTCAGGAAATAACCTACATATTATTGTTGGTATGACGCGACAATTTATAGGGAAATGAGAAGCATAGGTACCGGTAATTACTCATTGTTCATCATGTGCCTGGGAAGGCTTAATTCCATTATATATGCAGTCAGTAATTGCCATTTATCTACGGAACCCTGAAAATAATAGAAGGTATCAAAGTGTGTCAGTTGAAAACAAATATTGTTTTAGGTACGTGACGACATTAGTACTGTATTAATTTTCATGACTCGCACACATTCAATAAAACCAATTTACGGGTAAAAATGCAGTAAATTTAAAAATTACGTATTAATTTCTCCCCTGTGTTTCGGTGACTTTGCTGTTACCGTTATGGGTACTCGTAACCTGGTACGTACATCAATCGGATGGTATTATTTCACGGTATAATAAAAACAAATAGTGTATCCACCGATTAATAAAAAAGTTAAATATTTCATGATAATCGAATATTAGATGTTAGTTATGCGAAGCTATATATGTAAAAGGATTTGATATCATAATCGTTATCTCAAATTGAACTTTGTATTGGTGTATATAAATTTCGAATAGAATGAAGTATCCACTGTCATTCATGGCAAATTGAAATTAATAGATGTTTCAATTACGCCACAATTCGTTCGATGTCTCGATACATTATACCGTCTATTTTCTACCTTTTACACTTTGCCGCTCAACAGCTAGACGTACAAAGCGATTTGATGTGACACTCAGAAAAATAACAGCGCGGTACCCGGAAAAGCCTTTGTGGTTTTAGCAAAACGTGTACTTAATTCACAAACACGCGAGTGCTTTGCTTGCAAATTCTGCCTCGTATGAATTGTTTTGACAAGTGAGTGCCCTTATTTATTATTTAGACAGAAAATAATCAAACAATGCACGTATGGTTACAAAAACGGGATATTATTTCCTGTAATAAGAGTTATCCCCGTTTCTGATTTATTTATAATTTATTCATATGTAAACAGGATTTAAAGAAAAGTTTCTAAATTTAAATATCCATTCCTTGATAAAATATAATCTTTTATTAAAATTGCTAAAAAGTGTTATCAGCAGATGTGTGGGTAAAATTTGTAGGACTACCTCCAAAATGATTGCAGTCCATGCGATTGTGCAACGAATTATCTTAAAATTAGGTCATCGTCATCGCCATTACAGTTATAAATCATTGCGCCGCACTGCTGAAAATGGCCTATAGTTAAAATAAATATCCACTGACATTCACACAGCGCCATCTAGCCTTAAGTTTAGCGTGAAGCCTGTATTATGAGTACTAAACAACGGATAAACATACTTATATATTTTTTTATAAATGCTTACATATTATACATAGAAAACACCCAGACCATTACAAACAGACATGTTCATGCACACAAATATTTGTACTGCCCGGGGAACGAACCCATGGTTTTGCAGCGACGTCTCAACCGCTATACCAAATGGGTCATCGAAATTAATTGACACGAGTTTTATATATTTGCCATTATAAAACAAACATTGAAACAGGTGGTCGGAAAATTCAAACCCATCATCACATTAAAAGACAAAGAATTCAATCAATTTCAATTGTGTCTGGTTTGATGTCAGTTAAAGGGTTAATAGTCGTCAGGTTCACTTACACAAAAAAAGATTTTCGTACTCGAATAATTATCCATTGACGTTTACCGACGAACATCGCAATCACAAGCCATTTTCTATGGAACTCCATATCAAGAAAACTTTTGTTTACTTACATAGTTTTGGAACTAGCGTAAATCGTGCAAGTGTGCCGCTTACACGGAAAAGCTTCTACCAATAAAATGGTTCATCCAGCTTTATCTCCAACACTAGGCCGTTTGTGTGGCAGCGATCCACACTGTGGCGACCATACATCCGTTGGGCCTGAGTAATCAAGCTCGTGTAGTGTTTGCAAATCCCTGTCCGTATATTAGAGAGAAATGTTGCCAGTGAAAGTGATATTTATCGTGTATTAGCTTATTTACATTACATTGTAATTTAGATTGTAAGTTAATTATTAAGGACAATTATTTACACATGATCTCATTTATTAGGAAATTATCCATCTTCTTTATAGGGGGTACATAATTATACATAAATTATATAAGGACACCTGCGTGTATATCACAATCGAACTCACTTTTGTATTAATTATGTTCTGGATATGACCGAAAAATCTCACTTGATAGCTTTATGTTACAATATATCAATCACGTTCTGGTCTCGTATTCGTGGGTAAAATAAATAAATAACCACTGACATTCACACAGTGTCATCTAGCCCGGCGTGTATTATGGGTACTAGACTACTGATAGACATACCTATATAATTTATTTTTCGTAAATACATACATATTATACATAGAAAAATCCCAGACCAAAACAGACATGTTCATGCACACAATGTTTGAACTGCCCGGGTATCGAACCCGGAACCCGCGGTGCAGTAGCCAACGTCTCAACCATTGCACCAAATGGGTCGTCAAAATTTTTTAATTCATAATTTTTGAAGCAACGTGTTTAATGTAAGCAACAATTATGGATTTGTTACATAAAGTATTTTCGTACAAATAATGTTTTATTGGCTAGAAGAACTGTTTTCTTTACTTAAGATAATCATTTCCGGTCACCCATCCGAAGATCAACCATTGTATGCCCGATCTATATAGCTATAACCACAATGTCATCAAGCCTAGTGTAACAGTATTTTACTTTAACTTTAATGAGTGTAAAATTACAATGCCGGTGATTTAACATAAATGTCAATATCACGCTCGTATTGGTTTACTCTATTGGCTTAAAAGAAAATGTCAACAATCCTGTAAAACACTACAGAACGTAGCTTCAACCGACGCACTGCAGGATCCAATTTACATATTATGGGCAATAAATCCAGAAGGCCAGTCCAGCGGTCTGCGGGCCGTTGAACTACCAGCTAACCTAATATTACTGGGATATGTTCCAAACATTCCACTATTGTGTAAGTATGGCGGGACCTTTTGAGAAGCTTAGTGAGTGAGCTAAGCCCGTACTCACTCACGCGAGCGTGTTTGCAACAAAGGTTCCTAAAATGAGTAAACATTTTCAAAATACAACTTTGTACAAACATGAGGATACTGTGACAATAAGATATTTCTTGTTCTCCTACGGAAATGGCAATAACTCTGATTACGGTATGGATATAAAGGTCAATTTGTATAATATGCTTTTAGTTCTTAATTTTCTGTTTGTACAAATAGTTAATGCATGTTAATAAAGTACCATAAACCCTGTTTAAATGACTTACAAATTTACTACCGGGGAACAATGAGAAAGAAAGTAATCAGAACTTCAGTTATTCCATGACTAAGTACCAAAAAGTAGTTACACGTTTGATATTTATGGTACTTGAAGCACTTAAATATAAAATACCGTTATTAATAAAAAGAATTCGAAGAAAGGCTAGTTAGTAATTTACTTAACAAAGCTCCCCAGAGTGTAAAATTCCATTAAGCAAATACGAATGCAATGCATCACGGAGCGCAAGATTTTTGCTTCGGCACTATTCATTTGTGCAGTCAAGACACAAAGTTGCTTTTGAATCACTGGATGAACATAAAGTCCATTAACAAAATGACAAAAAATGTGTTGGGTACACGATAAGCTTATTTTTGTAATAATGAATTGTCTAACATGATTTATTAGATACTATAACTTAGGACTTTGTTAAGACTAAAACAGGTTACTTAAGACTCATCACACTATAGGCTAATAACGCTCGCGCTCTTTACTAATCCAGATTAGTCGGAATTTAGAACAGTTTGACACACTGATTCAGGTAGTATCAGTGCGTGACAACAGAATGCCAGAGCAACGACTTTTTTATACAGAAACCCGGCAATTTTATCAAGTATGTTGTCTAAACTCTACACAAACGGCTATTGGTGTACTTAACGTGATCGCCATGCCACTTCTACTTACTGATCTGTTAGTTTTGTCGATAAATTTGATTAAAAGTCCATGGGTGTTAGGTACTCCGAAGGAACTACAAGTAGGTAGGTACGTTGCCAACCGTAAAAAAAGAGAGAAATATTTTTCAATCTCATAAAAATATGGCAGTAAAACCAATTTAGAAAATTGAATTAGAACCAACATCTTAAAAAAAAGGCTGATAAATTTTATTTTTCGGTCTAAAATAATATTGCCTTTATTTTGACACTTATACCAATATCCATATAATGTAAAGGTCTATTTTATGTTTACGATTATGTTAATACGTGTGTAGGAGGAAAGTTTGTGTTGTTTAATTTGTAACTTTATGTGTAAGGAGCTTCCACCTTTTGGGACTATAGCTATCCTTATTTGACCGTACTGTATCTAATTGAACAGCAAATTACTTATTAAAAGGTTACGTACCTGATAGAAGTAAGTACATATCACTTATTTACGGTAATATTATTGAACCGGGACTATTGCAAACAAATGTCACCCGAACAAGCAAAATCAACAGGTGATTCAAATTAACGGTTATTCCCTGGCCTAAATGTAATTTGTCCGCGTCTACCGAGATCCGGGCTGTCGCTAAAACATCGAGGCTAGGCGAAGGACCCGACACGGGTCATGATTGCCAAAACACCCGTTCAAATGATATCCGAGTATTCCGGTTACAGAAGATTTAATTGCTCCGCAAACGTGGGTTTCCTGACGTACGAGGGGAAATGACGTTCGTATTCTCCTGACTTTGATAAAGACCGCCTGTCTAACAATACATGTTAACTTATTGTGACTTGATACGATTGATACCTTAAAGTCAATACAGCGTTGCACCTGTTTCAAAGTCGATTTTTGTTGAATTATTTTAAACCCAACTAATTGAAGACTTATAATAAGTAGAATTATTTAAAACAGGTAAGAGTGATTCATGTAAATTTTATCAATAAAATTTGTACGAAAACTGTAGGTATACAGTAAGTAAATAACTAAGTTAATTAGTTACAATTAACTGTCTCGGTGAACTCTTGTCCTGAGCATTACAATTTTATCGAAAGGTCCTGGATTCTTAAACCTCGAAAAGCATAAAGATAGTCACCCTTCGGGCTGTTTCCATGTTCTACACAAAATGAATTTGCTGAATCGTTAGCAATTAAATAGAGAAATTGGGGATAGTTACTTAAGATAATTTTGTTTCTAAAACTTATTACTCAAAGATGATTTGGTTATATACAACGAAGTCTCGCCAGGTAACACGAGCATACAATACATTATGTATATGATAAAATTGTACTGCTATTGCATATAATTATCTTGAATTCCTTTCAAGATAACCGCAAAGCCTACTACATACCTTTGTACATATTAATTAATATGTTCCTTATTAGCGATGTTGGTATGGTTCAATTAGCTTGTGGCTGTTTAAGAATTAGGTTTTGAGATCTCAAACACGGTGACTACTCTTAGATAAAAGAAATAAGAGGTCAGAGAACATTCAGAAACAAAACTTATCCACCTGTTCATGGTTTATTCTTTCGAGCTATGAACGAAACTCTGAATTGCTGCAAGTGGGTATTGTCCATAGGCGAAGTGTACGGATTTAGTGGAACTTTTTTATTGGTCTTAATTTTAATCCGTTCTTAAGTTTCTGGATTAAAAGCATGACGTAAGCAACATATCTGTAAAAAAATGTAAATAGGTATTACGTTAAATTGTATTTATTATCATACTGATAAATATATGAACATATCTTGGATGAAAATGGGCTTCTTGATGTTGCAGATTCAAATTTCGTGCGGAGCACTTTACGAAAAGTGAAATTTTCCTTGTTTGGTAAGGATGTTGCATTTTAAATTGAACCACATGAGCTACCAAAATTATGATGATTCGACACAAAAATAAGAAGATAAACGGCTGAAAGCCTATTATTTTTTTTTTTAATTATTAGCGATTAAACTTTAACCGTTTTTAACCTATTTCATTCGAGCAACATCCGCCAGTTCGGAATCTTGGGTAACGTTAACTGACAGATACCAGGTCATTATTGTTCTTGAAGAGAATAAATAAAAATATAGGGTGGCGTAAAATTTGCGACGTTATGATGAATGAGCGGGGGGCGGCATCGCTGGCGCCGGCACAATAGATGTCACGCACTTGCGACCTCATAACCATCGACTCCAATTTATGGGCGACGTTTTCTCGCCTCTCCAGGGAAAGCAAAATATAGTTCTCACCATCATTAATCATAGTTATGTTACGATTGTGTACTAACTTAATATTCAAAGGATCGGGATGACGCAGCTGTTGCTAAATAGGTGTGTCCCCAAGGATAGGAGGATATGATGCTCGGTTCTCATGTAAGACCCACTGACAACGGTGAAAGCTTACAAGTAGGATACGTGTAAGCATTAATGTTGCTTACTTTGTACTTCAACTTAATTTCATATATTCATCATTTAACATTATGACCACTATCAAACAATAATGACTATAATGAATACACCCTTTCACCATAAAAATATCGATAAGTAATTTCGATATTTATTAAACTGAATATCCACTGCTTTCAGTTTTTTGTCGAGGTGTTTAAATTCTTATGAACATGTATAAATTAATTTTAATGTCAACAGCGGATCCCAGACCATACGTCATTACGCTGTGGAAGTAACTAAAGTGAATTAATATCTCCGATTTAACGTTATTCAGATATAACAGTACAGGCTACAGGAACTACGAGAGGTCAGCCTGTCGGTGCACGAATATGGGATTCCTTTGCAGCTTTGTATCTATAAAGATTTCAAGGTAAATTGTCGAGACTTTTAGCTACAATATTTGACCATAGTATAATTGCACTTTTTTCGTTTTTATTTGGCAGTAAATTGTATGAAGTTTTAATTTCATTACCTGTGAATACAGCTTCTTGCAACCTTTACTAGGTCGTCTGTTTCATTTATTGGTGATGGTAACACACAGTGATTGCCATTACGTGGTTTTCGTCCTAGAAGTTTCAAGTCCTATTGGCCATCGGCTTTCACACTAACTCACTTTTTCGTTTCATTCACTTTTTCGTACTTACCACCGTACGCATTTCCAGTTTCGATCAAGATTGCTTATCAAAGTTACCGACACATCAGTCTTTCTTCTATCACTGGTAATATACATAGGCTGCAATATTTTTCCATATTATTTTTATCGATATAAGAGTTGTTAAGACCATTAAAATAATTCCATTAAAAATATAAAGCCTGTGAATAATATACATAAAGAAAGTAAAAAAGAGTAATATAAAATACAAAGAGTAATAAACACGCTTGGTACTAATGCTGAGTAACTAAATTCATCATCATCATCATCATCATCAGCTCATTAAACGTCCCCACCGAGGGGCACGAGCCTACCCGTATAGGGTGATTAGGCCTTAGTCGTCCACGCGGGCCCAGTGCGGATTGGACGACTTCACACAACCTTCGAATCTCTTCGCAGGCGTGCATGAAGGTTTCCTCACGATGTTTTCCTTCACCGTAAGAGCGTCGGATAACGTACATATATTTTTCGAAAATTCGAAAATACATTGGTACGTGTCGGGATTTGAACCTCAGCCCTCCCGGTAGGAAGGCGATAGTCCACACCACTGAGCCACCGACGCTCTAAATTAATTACGCACAAATCAATAATGCTAAGTTATTAATACGAGTATACACTTTAAAACAACATACAAAATAATTCGTAACATTACAATCTTCAAGCTTTAGCTTTTTTGAGTTTAGGAATTTTGATATTTTGTAGTTTTATATATTTAAGGCATATTTTATTTTATGTTTTTGATATATTGAATTTTTACAACTGCGTTTTGCCTATATGGATAGATAGATATAATATTATTACATAGTATTTACATATGTTTTTTTATATAGTATGTGAATACAGCCATTACGTTTCTGGTTAGACAAAGATGCTAATAAAATTTAATTATTGAGTAGGTTTTGGACTTACATGTGTGTGTGTGTGTGTGTGTGTGTGTATATTTACAAAAAAAGTATGTATATCCATTGCTTAAATGGTACTGGAAGGAACAAAGGATATTTATTTCTGTGATTGATAAACAGTCATCTTGTTTTTCTACTTTATGTATATTTATTACAAGGAAATATCTTAGCAGTAACAACAGTATTACTTCCTGTTTTCATAATCAGAAGTAAAGGCAAAAATAAAACCAACACCGGGACCGGGGGGCCATATTTTTATGATTGCTGGATTGTGTTTGGCGTCTGAGTAAAGTCCCGAAATTCAGTTCGAGCAAGGTCTAGTTTAACTAATTTGGAAACCAACTAAACTAAGGCTTTACACTTTTACTCCATCATCATAATTGCAGCAATAAGAGATATCAGTTACCTGCTTGCTGGTCAGGCCCACTTTTTTACCATCGATGAAAAGAAATTGCAATTTATGAATGCAACCTCCCCTGTAAACTGAGTAACGTAATTTCAGGTGTATCTGAACTCCTTTTACAAAATTGAACATGTTATTGTATTGTGCATTTTTAAACTATTATTTACACAAGGAAACCGATGCAAAATACTTAGGAATTTGTAAAGAGAACTATTTTTATTAATAACAAAGTACTTTAATAAATGTGATTTAACTCTTTATTTAATAAATGTCATGAGAGAATGACTTTCTCACCTACAATAACGGTTTCCGCAGAAAACCAGCGTAAAAGCAAGCCGTAGCTGTGACTGACAGAGCAGCTGAGTGGCAACCAATTTATTTATTAATATGCCTTACCCATTTCGTATATTGCTTTATTGATGTTTAAATTTTTTTAAGTGTTTGTTTCTCTGTTTTCATTTGTGTACTGATAATATTATTGTGTACCAAACAAATTATTCCTTTGAATTGTAATTGGGAAATAGCAACAAAATTTCATGAACATTTCGATTGCTATAAAATGGAATTCTGGTAGTCATTCCTTATGCACAGGCAAAAATAAGAAACAAATAGGTACCGCAACTACTCCACTGCGCCTCTGCACAGTTATTACTATGCATGGCCACTCTCTCACGTTGTTTGAACTTTTTCAGTTCCTACAAGGAAAACAAATTGAATTTAATAATTAATTTATCACGGAAATATTTAGTGCAACACGCCTAGGTAATCTGTTACACTTCCTTCATATGTTTGCAATGCAGCACTTAATCAGTTTTAGATAACCAATGTAATGTAATGGTTGTGAAGCTATTAGGTACACCGAGAGTTCCGGGTGTGATTCCCAGGCAGTATAGACATTGATGTTGACTTAACTGCTTGTATTGATCTGAGGTTTTATTTTCAAATGTTTATTCGTTGTTTAGTACATACCTATGAATGGCACAAGCTTGCTTGAATTGGGGTTTTATAGCGTTATATCAATGTCAGTGTATATATTCTGCACATTTTTAAGGCTATTTCTTTATTACGTAATGACATACTAACTCACAATAAAATAAATACGGTATATTTCTTAAGTTTTTATCAAACAAACAAATAAACTTCCTATGTGATGTACAAGTATTAATTACATTTTACTTAACCAATAATAATTACATTTTATTTTTTTAAAAACTGGCATATTTTCAATGCACTAAGATAACAAGTTTATTAATAACAAATATAAAGTTTTGCTACAGACATAATGTTACCAAAATTAGATCTGCATAGATTAGTAGTACCTACCTGACAAATCAGGTTTGGAATGAAAACTAACATAAATGTTTTGACATAATATTTCAATAAAATTTGTTTGTTTTTTTTGGATTCGACCATGTATATTCTCTTTTTGTCAACTTTTTTGTGTTAAATAATAATTTCAACCAAATAGCCAGCCTTTATTTACAGAGTATAGGCCATTCACAAGCAGTATAGGTACGGGAGTATTGATCAATAATCCGCCAAAATCCAATAGGGATTGGTCTTTGAATAGTTAATATTATGTATTTTTATTATAAGGGAATATATGAATGAGTCAAACAGCAATACTAGCTCTTGATATAAATGTAACATTCAATGTTTAATATTTTATTATATTAATCATCCTGTCAATTCCAATAATAAAAAATAAAATTCAAATAAGGAAATTGTACGACCCATTCACACCATTACATCTATTAATTTATTATTTACGAACAAAGGAAAAAATCTAGCGAAAATATATACTTTAATGTCTAGAGCGTTTAAAAAATCACACTTTATCCATATAACATTTAGAATTAACCCTCCTATGTATCTTAAGGTACCTATAAACCACTCAACAAGATCACGACAAATAATACTAAGTAACTTGGTTCTCAAACTTCCAAATTCCGCGAACAAATATAGTAACTCGATCAAAAACCTTACTTAGTATTAGCGAACATGCATAAAAGTTGGAAACTTTATATGAACCCACCACATTGATGTGCTATCGACGACGGCAGTCTGACAGCCAAATTTATTTTCATAGTTTTGAAGCGACAAAAACGCTGGCCAACAAACCGACAGTGGAGGCAGGAACTTTTTCCATCGCAAAACCTATGAACTTGTATCGTTTAGAGTCATAGATGTTAATAAATGTCCATGGGAGTGCTTTCAACCCCATGTGTCTTTTTGGTTCACACAGTTCGGGAGTGGAACGCTCTTCCTGCTTCTGTGTTTCTAGAGGCTTATAACATCGGTGTATTCAAGGCCAGAGTGAACAGGCATTTTCTGGGTAAACGTGGACCATCAAGGCCTCGTCATCGCTTACAATCAGGCGATACTGAGGCCAAACGGTCAAAGATCTTTGGTCGGGACCGTAATGAAATACATAGTTGGTCTTAAATAATAAATAGAACCGAAGCAAATTTTGCGTTCAAAGTGCTGTGAATCAACTTATTTAATTAAATATCAATGATCACATCACAATCTCCCTGCAGTTTAAGTGTCTTCAATTGCTAAGTAGGAATAAAACAAGGAAGTGTTTTATTTAATATGTGTGGATCGCAAAGTAAATTAGCCAAGTAGTTTAAGTCCATGAGTGGACATTGGCTATAGTTATTGAATCGATCGGACAGTATTTGAATCGATCGCCAACTATAAATATAGTTTTTCCAACTGAGTTCAATTCTTACGTCCACTTCTTCTTCTTAGCATCGCTGAAAAAAACCATTATGAAATCGTAAAAGCCCAAAATCTAGCCACAGTGACAGCATTATCTGCAACCGTCATTTCACCCGGCTGAGAACAGCTAATTGAGCTAACAGGACATGATAAGGTGAACTATCGTTTGGGCTGCCACCCGAAAAGCCCTATCTAGCCAAATTGTTCATACTCCAACCTGTCAAATCCCGAATCCTATATAAAGACTTCCTGATCGGCCAAGACAATTCATTTCTAGGGGGAAGCCTCTCATGAAGAGGCAAAGGTATCCGGCAAAGTAAACATACCACGCCAAAGCTGACTAGAGGTAATTGGCTTCGTATATGTGTGTGACCATAATATGTATTTATGTTAGAATACGTATCCATAGCAAATTTAAATGCGGGTGAGCCATGCTACAGCACGGCTGGCTCGGCCAAAGTGATACCACGGCCTCACAGAAAACCGATGTGAAACCTGTTATAAACCTTTGCACTTCCATATATTTTCTTTTTGCAAAGGTTGGTGATGCACAGAAGGATTTATGGAGTTACGTGTATTAATGGCTAATTATTAGCTTTACAAGTTGATTAGAATAGTTTCTTTTCATTTACCAAATTGTTGAAAATGTTCCAGGAGACCATACAAACAAGAGGCCAAAATATGGAAAAATTATAAAAATAATATCAAATTATGTACTTATGCACCTATTTTTTTCACTCGTAGAAAGTGAAATAAGCTGCCGGTTGAATGTGGAAAAAATATTCACCGTTAGAAAAATTGTGGGTTGAATGTGAAAGTGCTCATTGATACACGTTACTAACGATTACCACCTGGCGAATCGTGTAATAGTTTGCCTACCTATGAATTAAAATAAATGTTATACAAAGCTTTGTGATAATTTTTAGCTACAGTAGTTTTGTTGAGACTCCTTGTCCGTGTTATTTGAAATACTCTTTTTGCTGAATACGCTTCAGTTCCAAGAGTCGACGCGACGGCTCCGCGCCGCCGTTCTGCGACGGGAATAAACCAATAAGTGCATTCGCGATGCTTTGGCAACGTGTAAAAGAAAATATCGCTTTTAAAAATCTTCGCCACCCGACTAAAAGCTATGTGAGATATGTTTAAAGAACACTTTCGTTTTGCTTTTTGGTTTATAGTAATAAACTAGTAAAACCCACGCATTTAAAATTTGGCTCTCGGTTTCTATTTTGACAAAATAATTACAAAAATTATATCTTATATCTTGTCATTTAATGACTCGACTTTTATCCAAATATTAAGTAAATCGCCCACTGTATATAATAGATTTATCAAAATCAGTGATCACTGATCACAAATGGAACTACATGACACTAACGTGTAAAGTAAAAATGTAAAGAAACTGTATTCATAATTTTAGTAAATTTTACTGGTTTTCATATCAGAACCCTATTCAAAATTACACTGTTGCTTAATATATTATTTTGAATGTCACTAACTTTCTATTTATTCTTGAATGCATGTTGTTTTTATGTATTAGAAAGTTACAAAATAATTGCTAGGTACGACAACATTTAACCAAAAATAAAACCACATCCAACATTTTCATGTTTAGATAAAGATTATTGTTCCCTCTTAGTGTTTCGTAAAGTATTTAGGAAGGTAAGAAAATTCCAGACTAAATAACTTCCACTATTGACTGTTCTTCGAAACAGCTTGTTTAGAAGGTATTATTTCGCAGGTATTTGTGTTAACCTGTTTCCGTCGAGCGCGTCCCCGAGTTCCCAATTATACGGGAAGTTCCGGCTACTAACCTGTCTCGCTGCTCAATGTGCCTTGGAAGGTGCGCGGGTTTAACTTTACCTGTTTTGTGAACAGAACGTATGTGTATAATATGTAAATATACATTGGATTTTATTTCCTATATTAGAGGTATAAAATACGAAGGGTTAGCTTGAGGCTTTGCTTAAAGTAGTTTGCTTGGCTTCCTGTAACGCTCCTTTATGCACACAGCTTTACGTAAGCATTCCGCATTTTTGCATTGGAAATCAGTCGTGTTCCATTCAAAGTATAAGAAGGCGGCAAAATAATTAAATACATAAAAAGTTCTATTGAATGAATTCTGATATGAGATACCTTTCGAAGTTATATTAAGAAAACATAAATGTTTGATTATATTAAGTTTCATATATTATTGTGAAGAATTATAATATAAAAATGAAAAAATCGGGAGACAGTGGTTTTATAAATTACCTATTAATGATAGAGACAAAGTTTCTGGATAAAACGCTTTATTTAATGCTCTTAAATTTATCATCATCAATGACCTTTTCGCACAGCATGGGGGAGATTGGGCCGTAACCCACCACGCTTGTCTTATTTACCAATAAATCTTTTTTACACAACCATGTCCTTATGTACCAGAAAATATTCTTGAAATATCAATTGTTTTGTTGGACTTATATTTGAGATGTTTGAATCAATAAAGCAAATTCATTAAAGGGTCATGAGTAAGAACCGAACCTTTTTGCAATTACGTCTCTGTATTTACACTCGTGCCGCAAAACCCACTGAGTGGATTGAAAACATGATATGGGTATTCAATATCGTAAAATTTACACTTGGGAAAATAAACTACGATGGTTTTACGAAGAATATCGACATATATGAGATTAAGCGATACTTTGATCGTAAACCTAAATTCCATAGGTACAGTTTAATTTAAACTGTAATCAAATTTAAAAATAATATAAGGAAATCTTAAATTTTTAAATCTTTTTAAGACAGAAAATAACTCATTTTGGAATTACTTTAACGAAGAACACCGCTGGATTTCGGTTTCTCTTACCAATAGCCATAGTCTTACTCTTGGCAGACCTTGCAGGGAGTTAGGATATATTAAATATATATTGAAATGTGAAAGCTCTGCCTCTTTTCTGTCCCTAAAATACCTCTTACGATATCCTCGAGAAGGCGTGGCGACAATTGTACGACTACGGTATTATAATTATTGTGAATCGGTAAATTAGGCATAGAACATTTTATCGAGAAGAGATCGGGATGTAGCGTACTCTTATTCAACTTTACGAGTACATATGTTCTATAGACACTGTTATCACCAAGAGTGGAGATTGTTACAAAACCCTTTATCATCAGCCGTTATTCTAGCAGTAGATAATCATGGGTTGTTCAAGTAAAAAGAAGACAGTGTCCCTTTTTATTCGGAACCTAAAATAATCAAGGCAGTTACTATTCCTGAATCCCCTTAGTTTGGATTTTTTCTATCCAGGCTATATGATAGATATACTTAGTTGTACTTTTCAAATTTCTTATGAGTAATAATTCCAGGTCGCTGGTGGAGGCTGGATGAGAAAAGCGAAAAACCGGAATATCTAATAGGGGAGACTGATGTCCAGCAGTGGACTGCGATAGGTTGAAGAGAGAGGAGCAATAATTTTACGTAAGCTATTTGTACACCTAGACTAGTAACTAGGGTTATTATCTCCAGATCGGGCATACAGCACACCTATGAACCGGACCTTATTCAATACTTGAGAGGAGCTAGTCCTTAGCCTTGGTCGTATTAACTATCGCTGTTGACTGACTTCCTTTGATTGATTCTGTGATTTGGGCAACATGTCTACACCAAACTCTCGAACAGTAACCATTATATTATGATGGACCCAATTAGTTTTCTTTTATTCTATTATATCAAAAGAGGGCAAATTGCTGGAATGATTATTTCAATTTCTTTGGTTTAAGTAGATACTCTTAAACATGACAGTTAGGAAACAATATTTTATCGATGAACGCATTATCCATTATAAGTATAGTCAATGAACCATTGTATACTTTTTCGATGTTCGCACTTAATATATGCTGAAAAATTTAACTTTCGCTTAAAGTTTAATGGGTTACTTTATTGTTACCTTAGGAAAACGGAAAAGAATGGTAGCCATTACGCTAATTTATGATTTATGTAGGATGAGTTAAACGATTCTGATGCCATTTATTAGACCATGTTCATTTGATTTTATTTGCCACAAGCACATTACTTTATTGTTTCAATAGGATACTTTTAGAATTCGAAATGTAATAAAAATCCTCGAAAATCTTACATATATTTTCAAATCATAGACATCAGCATACAAAGAAGATTCATATCGCGATTTCGATTCCTACGATTTTATTTCATATGTTGTGTTAAAAAGGTGTCAGTGATAATGATGAGTAAGTGTTAGAAACAACATTTGTATAGGTCTCAACTCCCCGGTGGCAATGAAAAACGAGCGCTCTTTTTTTCGCAGTAACACAAAAAGTAATAGGCTTTGCAAAATAGAATAGATATGCTTTCAGATACACAAAGAATGCCACGCATACTATTGCTTTCAAATAAATTGTTCATCCCTCTCAACCTCATTAATTATGCACATATATTTGCTATCTCTTGCTACGAGTCACGTGATTTCGTAGATGACGTGGCCGTAGTTTCTAATTGCATATTATTATTTTTTTCAAAAAAATACTCTGACTTCACAACTCTTTACTTTATTGTAATTACTTACAGCGTAGAAATACAATGAAATTCAAAATCCGATCCCGCCGGGCAGCATGTTCAAATCCTTAACGGCACGATCAACTGTTGATACTCATGTTGCGCTCGAAAACAAAGCACCTCACAATAATTTATGGTGTAATGTTAATGACGGAGGGTGTGCGTAGAGCGCAGGCGGCGTAGCGCCACCAATGGTGGCCTGCGACGCGACACGCGTGTCGGCGGCTCGGCGGCGACTGAGCGCGAGCCGGCCGGGCCGGGCGCCACTCGCCGGCACGTGGAGCACGCCGCGTGCCGGCCGCCGCCCACCTGCACTTGCACTAGGGCTGTGCTGCCTAGCTTACATGGACTGGACGTGTTACCTAGGCGGCCTTAGTACAGGCCATCCTACTTGGAAATATTAGCTGAGCGGCCTAAGGCCCTTCTAACCATGGCTTGTAAGTTTCAGCAAGGTTGTTTCTGATCTGCAGGTTTCGCTGTTTTGTTCGCTTATAAATGTCAGCAGGTTTGACTAGCCGTGCTGCAGCAAACTTAAAAGTGTCAGCAGTATTAGTTAGTTGTAGTAAAGGTCTCGCTACTGATAGAGCTTGTGAATATTAGCAGGGTTGGGTAGACGTAGTGCAGGTTCCTCAACGGACATTACTTGTGAGGATTGGGTAGTGGTAGTGTGCAGGTCTTCCTATTAACATAGTTTATTAGTATTAAGTAGGGATAGGGTAGGCGTAGCGTAATTTCTTCCTGCTTTATTCTGTTGTAAAATAAATTTTAAGTGTCAGTAGTGATTGGTAGCCGTAGTACATGCATATATTAAAAGTATCAGCAGAGTAAGCTGACTTCTAAATCATAAAATAACTATTTAACCATTTCTATTTAGCAAAATATTTATTTTTTGCTCTCTTTTGTTTAAAGTCGGTATTTTTGTTGAAAGGTAATTTATTTTGCGAGACTGAGTGAACTTATTTAGGATATCTGTAAAACAACTTCGGTAATACTTCGGCGTGCATAAAGCCGTGAACTATCACTTCAATTTTATATTTAATGGTGATTGATTAATTAAAGAAAAAATATCTTGACATCTTCTTGTATTCCCAATTGCCGCATTAAATAATCACAAAGATATCAATTCACCCTGGTTCGGTAATAGTAGCTTATAACAACTCCTTTTGAATACAAGTAACATCTTCTGGGGGCCTACAAAATACCTAGAATAAACATACATTTGTAGTTCGAGTTAAGGGAATCAACAGGTAAGTTTCTTGGTTATGAGAGCGACATAAATTTTATTATAAAACGCCATGGTTCTTATGTTGCGAGTACGAGAATGGACTCTTAAATAATAGCTGATGATCTTTACAACTTTAATAAAAAGTAAATTGTTAACAGAGTCGTTTACGTATATTTAATGCTGGTTGTGTGACAAGAGCGATTAATAAACCATAAAGTATATTTTAAAAACATACTTAATGTAATTTAAAAGATATAAAGTACCTCTGCTAGGATCTATGCAAGCAGGAAAAATCTCTCAGATTGACGTACCAAATTATATAAACGGAGTCAGAGATGTATAATATCAACAGGTGAATCATTTCTATGCTTAAGGACAAGAATCCAACTCAAAACACATGCATATAAATAAAAGACGAAACGGCTTTCGTCATTTTATCTTGTAAATATGTTTATAATAATATATATTTTTTACTTAACAGACTACAAAGATCTATATGCGGTTAGAAACAAAATGACTTCAAATATTTTAGTAACACGTAGTATTCTATACTAGGTTTCATTTTTTGTCTTTTATAATGAGCAACATACATATAAGTTTTGTTATTATTAGAAAAATTATATTGATTTAATTATTTAATATTAAAACCAAAATATATTTACAAGTGCTCGATGATAATCACTTCACCCCGTCTGATGATCGTAGTCGTCGTGCCTTTTTATATCGATTAATTAAATTCATCTCAAGATACAAACACTACGTGAGTGACAGCTAGCGAGTACAATATATTCTAATTATGTATTTGAATGATAATTAACACCATTCTAGGGTCAACCCTACAATGCGCGTCACCCCGCCCCCGCGTCGCGCACACCCGTGCTCCCCTCTGCACCCTTGCATTCTGTCTGCACACGATTCTACTAGCTATTAATAAAGTAATTAAAACATTCGGATAACGATGATGAGTCTTTCGTCTGCTTCTGAACGACTCATTAGAAAAAGTTTTTATTTAAATTGAAATATCAAACTAAAAGACAAGCTCAAAACCATAATATAGAGATAGAACGGAGTGCACTGTTTGCTTTCTGAAAAGCTAACCTTAATTAAAACCTTACGCCGTCGACCCTACGCTCTCCAAGGAATACAGGTGGAATTGGAAATATCCGCTGGGAGTTCATGCATGAGATCCTGAAAGTAATTCTCGAAGCGTGCCTTTCAACTACAACAAACCATGAATTACAAAAACACAACTTTGAAGACAAGGCATTTATAATGCTTTATTTTTTAAATATAAAAGGACTTTCTTGCCTTGCTTTAGATTACGATGTAAGTAAGCGACTAAGAAAATCGCCTCATATATTTAACTCTTTACAGTGACCGTTAAAGAATGAAATATGTTAAATCCAGTAAGTTTACTGCCTGTATCGCATATATGCCCGGAATACAATTTCTGCTCTCGAAGTTAATGGTAAATACTAGTTCTATTTTGATCATCATGAGTGAGTGCCGAAAA
Organism: Leucinodes orbonalis; assembly: GCA_019425675.1. Lineage (NCBI taxonomy): Eukaryota > Metazoa > Arthropoda > Insecta > Lepidoptera > Crambidae > Leucinodes > Leucinodes orbonalis. The sequence continues at coordinate 49,785 of PQWD01004306.1, forward strand.
TGATTACAGCTTACTAGATGGCGAAAATTCAGCGTTCTGATCTTTTCCAAAGGTTTTCAAAAACCTGAAAATGCGGCGAAATGGTTCCTGTAAAGGTTGCCCGGACGGGCAGTGTTTGCTTCGCGCTCGACTTGGCGGGGGCACTGCCGTGCCCACCGAGCGTTATATGGAGCTGATCTCATAATGGAGCACTAGACTACGCCTCCGTGGTCTAACACCCATCAATCCACATTGGGCCCGCGTGGTGGGTTACTGTCTAATCACCCTATACCTATGTTGTGTGGGAAGGCCTGTGCCCTGCAGTGGACTGTTAGAGTGTGATGATAAAACTACGCCGGAACTTTATAATGCTTTATCATCAGCTTATTAAACGTCCCAACCAAGGGGCACGAGCCTATTCGTAAGGTGTTTAGGCCTTAGTCGTCAACGCGGACCCAGTGCGGATTGGACGACTTCACGCACAACCTTTGAATCTCTTCACAGGCGTGCGCGGTTTTCCTTACGATGTTTTCCTTCACCTTCATAATACATAACCACATCGCATTTGAACCCTTTGAGAAGTACATTATTAAATGGTAAGTCTGAAGATGAATCTGGAAGGTGTCATCATCAATATAGCCTTAAATGACCACTTCTTACGAAGTGAAAGCCTTAAACTTCCTAATGATTTCCAGGCAGACCGATCCCTATCAGTTGACATCCCTCTGCTACCCGCTACCTTAACCAGGAAAATATGGGGAAATATATTCGTTCGTTAAATGTAGGGTCTGTCTTAAATAAGGATGGTTGATGTAATTCCAAAATTAAAGCACATGCCGTAGACTGAAGAAGTAGAAGATTGTAGTGATAACATTCATGTCGTTAACATTGGGCCTCATGGTACCAAGGTAATGAGGCCCAATGTCCACCCAGACCACCTGTCGGAGGGTAGTACATGATGAACGAAAAAAATAACTCGTAAAGAAACAATTAAAATAGAAGGACAGGGAAGAGAGACAGGAGAACTTTGTTTTATTGAACAGGAGGCAAACGACCATACGGTTCACCTGATGGCAAGTGACACCGCCGCCCTTAAATATTTGCAAGGAGTCAGATCCCAGAAATGCGTTGCCGGCCCTTTAAATGTGTGAACGCTCTTTTTTTGAAGGACGCCAGGTCGTATCGCTCTGGAAATGTAACCAGTGGAAGTTCATTCCACAGTTTTGTCGTACGTTGCACGTTTTTACTGAAATCAATGTCCATTAATGGACACGCTTCATAAAAAATGATAAGCAAAAGTTTTTCGTGTCGCTAAATCGATGAACTTGACTATACCAAGTTGAACTTAACAATGATCTTTTGTTGCGTTATAGTACGGGCTAAATATCGGAAAACACTGCTACGCGCTACGAACTACGCCGTAGTCGCACTACTAATATGAAATAAAATCTGATTATATGCTTTTAGATTCAAACTTTTCTTATTTGTTTAAGATGTTAGGCGTAGCACGTGCCTATTTGTGGTATTACTTGCAACGTAGACGAAATAGGTTAGTTATAGCGACCTATTTTTAAAGGTTGAAATAAAATATTTATCTTATAATCATTGTCCTGTACATACACTTCTATGTACGAGGTCATGTCAATACTCGTAAATTTTCAAAAATGCTTTGAATGTGTGTCACATAAAAAAATATATATATTTAAATGTTTTCAAATGGTTAAAATTATTTAATAACAAATGTGGCAAATACACACGAATGAACGTTTCAGATCTATAAGAGGACTCTCAAATTGCACAATGTGGAAACACCATTTACAATAATTTCAATAACAAACGTCTTTATTTTTTGAATAAAAGCCCCCATTCGTTTATTGATGTATATGCTTAGTGTACAAAAAGGTAACTGCGATTTAATTTCAATAAATCTATCTATATGTTCAATTTTCCGTTACGATTGCACTGCTTAATCCCATACATTGCGGATAATTAAGGTACGAGCTTAAACTAGATTTACGGAACAACCGATCGTGAGGCGCCATTACCATCCAGTAATTAAACCACCACAATTTACTGCTAATTTTCATTTCGTTTAGAAAAAAATAGGTTTTATATCTAGAACTGTGTTCCAGCCGAAATCGCCAATTATTGGAGTATTTTAACAGGTGTTTTAGCTACTCTTTAAATTACTAAATGAATTTTGAAATTAAAAAGCATACAGCGGTTTACCACAGGAATAGCAACTTTGCAGGTGAAACCGCGGGTAGCTGCTAGTAAACGTATCTTTAAAATATGTGTTAATTATGTGTTCGCGTTTTTTTCTATATAAAGCGGCTTCCACGCTAAAGTAAAAATATTTGAATGATACCTTTTCTACGTCTATACATTATTTTAAATAACTTTAGCAGCCCGGCAGCAAAAAATATATTACACTTTTCAAGTGTAATATATATTTTACTTTAAAAATATTTGGATAACTACAATCTATAAATAAGGAAAAATGAACTAGAATGGAAGCTTCTTGAGGACTCTGTTAACTACTGGCTGGAGTCACCAGAGGCAGCTCACTGAAAAGGGCTAATCAAAGCCTATTCGAAGAAGCGAACCTCTGGACTGCTACGCTCAGTAAATCCAAGTCAGGGTCCTTGTTAGATCACTGACTGGACACTGCAAGCTGAAAAGTCACCTTCACAAAATGAAGCTAAGTGACTTGGAAACTTGCAGATTCTGCGCGGAAGAGAGAGAGACACCCATGCACCTACTCTGCAATTGTGGTCCTCTACAATGGAAGCGAAACATCCACTTGTGTAATTATTAGCTATGCCCAAGTGAGATCAATTCTATTAAAGTTGGGCAGGGTCCCGAACTTCCTAAAAAGTGCCCAACTTTTAGATGAACTCTAAGAGTGGAGCGAGTCACAAAAGATCTTCTAGGTCAAAGTGACTACAGGTCTGTATAAGCCTGAATAGCCCTCAAAACCCAAATAATAATAATAATAATAAATATAAAAATATCTGAAACTGCAGGCTCGTTTCACAAATTGCGTTTAATGCTATAAGCTAAATACTATGCCGTTACTCAAGAGTGAGTGTCTTCAACTCAAAGTAAAAATTTTTGACTGCAAAACGCTAACATTGGCTAAACTTTTTGGGAGTATAGTGCGTGTATAGGGAGATATTCAATAGATACAAGGATATATTACTCAGTAGATATACAACTACACTTACAAACGAGTTATGCCTTAAACAAAGCAAAGCAAAATGCTGCTTCACATCTATACTCAGTCTATCTTAAACTTCCTGGATTTTTGCTTGAGTAAATCGCATGTCAGTTATAATATCTTTTGATATTATAGCATTAACTTTTCCATAGTTCAAGAATAACGGTACTCGAAACTGTGAACGAAAGGAAAGGGAGATTGTGTGTTACACGTGTAAATTACAAACCATGTGATCTAGAGTCTCGAGTTCGAGCCTTAGAATCTCTTTATAAAAGAAGATGTGTGTTAATACGTACAGTTCATAATGTATTGTATTTATTTTTGAAACATTTGTCATTAAATTTAATAAATACAGTATACAGTCTTTTGCTGTTCAATCCATTCGACTGTGGAACTCTATGCCAATGTCCATTCGTCAGTCTCCTTCTCTAACTGTTTTCAAAAGTCGCGTAAAAGAATTTTACCTTTCAATTTAACATTATTATTATTTTATTTTTTAATATTTTATTTATGAATGTATCATTATTATGTATGTAATTATTCCATACCTTAATTTATTAATATAAGCTTATCTATTTGTTTTCATATCAATAATATAAATGTATTAGATATTTTATTTGTGTAGAGTAATATATATATATATGATATTTATTATTTAAATATATTTTTTTGTTTATTTATATTTATATGTGTATATATGTTACTGTTAAAAATAATTATGTATTTATAAGTTGAATTAAGCTTTTCTTACTTTGCACTGTCTTGCCCTTTCATGTTGTTAATTTTCTATGTTTGTGAGGTTGTGGAAGAGATTGCTCCAAGCGATAGGCCGCCTGAATTGCATTATTTCCCTTCATGTTTTCATTTATTCAATCTCAATGTATCTTTTTTGGTGTGCAATAAAGAATCTATCTATCTATCTATCTAAAGTATATAACGAATTTTGTCACTAATCTCTGATATTATAGTTGTTCATTTATTAATTAGTTAAAAAGTGAACACTTTAGTAAAGTAGCAATAATCGTTCATAAGATTTGTTTAAACATATCAAGGCACTATCAAAATAAATACTTCACTGTTTATTTTATATTTTATGTATATTTTGTCGCTAGATTATATATTAACTATTTACAGATAATTACTAAATAATTGCGCTACCTAGTAGTCAGGCATGCTTAATACTACACCATGAACCTTTTTTTTGCTTGTATTAGATTAATTATTGAAGAAAAACATTTAAAAGAAATTTCAACCATCAAAGCAGATGTGACTGATGTTAATTACCGACACAATTCGTCTAGTTATTCAAGTCTCTACAAGCACAGCCTGTGGCGTTTCTTAACGACCCTTATCATGTTACAGACTCTGCTTAATGTACTAACCAGCAGTCTCAGCTTGAAACCTCAATATCAAGATTAACACTCGCTTCCGCTAATTGTCCACATATTAATAAAAGTATGCCATTAAGGGATATTAATATTTATTATAATAGTATTGATGTTATTTCGGCTTTAAAAGGCATATGATAATATAACATTATTATTGAAGTTATAAATGGAGCTCAATTATTACTTACCTATTATCACAAATAAAAAATATGCTATTTGTAATGTTTTAAATTTTGGATAATTTTATTTCATAAGTAAGCAAACGAGCAGTTGATTGACCTGGTAAGTGATACGTTCAACATCCATGTCTTACATCCATGCCGATGTCCTCCATGGATTCAGGACGGATGTCCCTACTAATATAAACATTCTTGTATGAATTGTGCATTTGATGTCCAATCAAAAAATTTTTCCCCTGCCAACCTAAAATAAATCAGTCTGACAATTATGTTCAATTTTGCCCGATATTAAGAAAATAACCATAACTATGATTCGTTTTATGACGAAACATTTCGAAACTTTAGTTTGACCACTAGCTGTTGAAGATTTTACAAAACATCAAAAGAAACTTTGGCCTAGCTATGATAGCCTACCAAATACCAAACTAGAAAATGTCCAACAGAGAACTACGCTTGAATTAATAATAAAAAGCAACTCAAAAATACGAAATTATATCGGTAGTTCTCAACTACATATGTAACCTATTCAATTTTTTCATTAATTTATTGGAAATGAAATTGACAGACTTGATTTGTATCCATTTTAAAAACGTTCGCAAAGGATTTTTGTCGCTAGAGAAAGAACAAATGGTGGTCCATTTTTATTGGAGCTTAACGTGCCTAAGGAACCAATTTATCAGGTTTCCTAAAAGGAAGCCACCGACATTAATGATTTTATTATGAGAACAAGTGCTTCTTTGACTAAGGAGCCTGCTCTTTTACGAAATTCTTTGCAACATTTTGTCTCAGGACTCTCGAGAACAATTACTTATCTAAAGAGTATTTCAGCCTAACTAAAATCGTACGGTAAATTAGCTTGTAATGGAATGCCAAACTACTAACACTGAAGCCAAAAAATGTACATGACTTAAATTTTGACGACCCATATGGTGTAATGGTTGAGACGTTGGCTATTACACCAAGGTTTTGGGTTCGAGCCCCGGGCAGTACAAACATTTGTATGCATGAACATGTCTGTTTGTATTGGTCGGGGTGTTTCCTTTGTATACTTTGTATGAATTTACAAAGAAAATGTATATCCGTTGTTTTGTACCCATATTACAGGATAAATGCTTAGTTTGGGACTAGATATTTATATATTATATTCTTGGCTTATACTTTTGGTTTCTTTAATCATATGTTATTTATTTTTTATCTATCTACAAATGTATTTATTTAAGGAAATATTAACTTTATCTCAGACTCTCTGTCTCATGGGTTATCCTAGCTTATATATGAATCAAGGATTGTTTACCCAACTACGAGACTAGATTGCTTAACCAAATTATTAGGTATTCTTATTTAGCATCGCTGTCACCCTACCCACCACGCGTACAAATTACGTACTTGAACTATGTTGCCAAACAACTGTCATATGTCGTGACACGACATACCGCAAAAGTAAACGTATTTTCCATTTTAAATTGCCTCGGCAACAGAGGTGTCGTGAAACCCAAGCTGGGACTAGAGGAGCATTAATTTTGAGATTCGTAGAATACACCAAGCGGGGTGCAAACAGGAAGTTATGATGAATGTAATATATATTATTTTATATAGTAATATAATATCCTCGAAAGCCTTCGAAACTAATACATCTGGATTCAGATTGTATTGATTTTGCTCTTATTGTAGTTCTTAGTAACTTTCTACTATAGTATTTAAGTTTCTGTGTTTCTACCTACTGAGTATATGAGATTTTTTTAAAAAAAAATATACCATTTGCATCTTCTTTTCTTTAAAGGAAATTAGTGAAGGACGCTGTAATTTTTTTTTTAAATATTTCGATCGACTATTTCTTTGGTCAAGGTCTTGACCATTAAGTTATTAATTGTTTGATACGCGTATTATGATGCAAAAATTAATCTTTCTTTTATTAGAAATAAAGGATCTGATTTATTCGGTGTATTCAAAAATATTTTGACTTCTTATCATAAAAATGTATGAACACATATTTGATAAAAATATTGTTATATTTCTTAAACAATATTTGGAGATTAGTTGTAACATGCAATGCTATTATATATTAAATATTAACTATTACATTACATTATTCGGTAACTAAAATATATTACACCCTAAACACTTAAAAATAAATAATTAAAACTAAAAAAGAATCAGTCTGGCAATCCAAAGGGGTAACGCTGCCAGTATTTTCGGAACCTTGCCGAAAGGGACTTCTTTTAATTATATTTTTAGTTTTAATTATTTATTTATAAAACATTAGGTAATGATGTGTTTGTTCCCGTATCGTCATTTATTTGATTGAATGTAGTATAGAGATCTAAGGTATAATTGAATTGTGTTTTGCATGATCGTATCGATAGACATCATTAAGCTTGATAATATGTTTCGCTCGTATCATATGATAATCCTAACAATAATGGACATTACTGACCTACGTGACTGCTAAATGGACTGACTTGGAAAATTAAATTTTGAAATATCGCATTTTCAGCCAACTAAAAGTCCCTCTACAACCCCTGTTCTCTGGTCATCACCCCTATTTTGCGCTACATATTCCGAATAGAATTATAAAAAAGGATTCATAAATACATTGGAGTTTATTATTGTTTATGTCACCTTATAATAGTTAGCATATGAATACAAGAGAGACAGACCATTTTAAAAAAGAATATCAGTTAAACGTTCAACGCTGCTCTACAATGTAGACGTGTTGAATATCTGAATCCACCTATTCGCGTCCTTAGAATATTAAGTTCTCCACAATTCTACGTAAAGCTTTGGTTCCAAGTTTACCCAAATAGTATTTGTGTTGTTTGATTCAAGATACTTGCGATGTTTTTGGAATTACGCGGTAGTCATAAGGCCTAAGGCTTTTGTAGTTAATAAATTCATATCTATTAAACTTAATACATCAAGTGTTAAATATTGAGTTTTTAATTTTGTAAATAAAATAAACGTATCTTTGGGTTGTTTCACTAGTTTAGAAGTTTACATTTTAAGAATATACTCGTAGTAATTTAAAATAGCACTTGTGTTAAGATTATTGACGACAACTGGTGTTATTATTATGTGCTTGAAGCACATTTTAGTAAAATCAAAATTATGTTTAAGTACTAGATTAATAAATTCATAGTTCGGCAGGTCTGATTGTATTTAAGTCTATGTACACAAGCATTTCCACTTTCAACATTGACCAATCATAAAGCAGCGTATTATTTGCCGCATTTTGAAGAAGCGTATTATTAAAAGCTCTTCTGTGATTGGTCAACACTTTAAGAAGCTTGCGAATGGATATACGTTAATTTATACATTTACCACAAGAAGTTTCAAATTAATAAATTTAAGTTCGTGACATATGTAAGTATGATTTTCCCTGTTTTTCCTTTGTTTAGTACCCATTATACACGTTTCGCGCTTAACTTGGAGCTAGATGGCGCAGTGTGAATGTAAGTGGATAGATATTTATTATTGATTTATTCATATATAAACTCTATGAGGCTGAAGTAAATTATTGCACTCAGCATAGTTGAGCATAAAACACGTCCATGCTTGGTCCATAGAGTAAGTAAAGGTTTTACTAAGTGAATTACCATCGTTAATGCACGCTAAAGCGTTGTAGAATATTACGCTCCGTTATGTGCACGTGCGACTTAAAATTAAATTGGGACTCGAATGAAGAAGCGCCGGAAGAAAATCGTTCTGAATTAATATTTCAATACGTTTTATAACGTTATTTGGAGTGACACATCTGTGCGGATAACCACGATAATTGTTTATATTTATTAATGCGTCCTTTAACCGCCGCTGATTGATAAATCCAACAAAACAATAGATTTTCTATTGTGTCTGGAATCCTGGCGGTTAAAAGGTTATGTTTACCTCTCTATTCGATTCAACCTATTGCAGTCTACTGCTGGACATAGGTCTCCCCCATTTTGCGCCAGATATCCCGTCCTCCGCTTTTCTCATCCAGCCTCCACCTTTCGCAAGTCGTCGGTCCATCGGCTGGAGGGGTCCTCACTATGCTTGCCGAGACGCGGTCTCCACTCCAGAACTCGTCTGCTCCAACGGCCATCGGTTCTGCGACATACGTGACCAACCCACTGCCTCTTCAACTTACTGATCCGGGGGCTATGTCGGTAACTTTAGTTCTCTTACGGATTAAATAATTTCTGATCTTATCCCTAGGAGAGACCCCGAGCATAGCTCGCTCCACGTTTGCACGTTGAGTGACTTTGAACTTGTGAACCAATCCCGCAGTCAGTGTACATGTCTCAGAAGCGTATGTTAGTACGGGTAGGACGTATGTTTACCTTTCAGCCTATAACGTTCAACTGCAGAGCACAAGCTTTCCCGTTTTGCATAGCAATAGGAAGCTTAACCAATCAAGGACCGTGAGAATAGAAGGTTCCGAAAAAATATGGCTTAATAGGCTGAAAGTAATTGTCTAGAAACCACGTATTATAAATGTGACAGGTGGCTCTGACTAAAGTAAGGCGGTAACCAGAGCGAATGGAAATTTTGTACTTCGCCTATATGTATCAGCACAAGTGGTTGAAAAAAAAAATTTCTAATTATAACCTGATCCATCACACTCGAGCTTTTGGTATTATTATGGCTCTAGATTCTTTAAATAATAACGAAATTGCAAGCACATCTACTGCTCTATAAATCTGTATTCATAAGCCAATTCAAATTACCAACATTTTTTTTTTATTTTTTTTAATTGGTGTTCGTTTGTAATTGTTGTAACTAATCCTCAGTACTCTTTATTTCTACTTTGTGAACAATGGTATTTTTAAAAAAAGAAGTAAGTGATTGAACTTGAAAGCAGCGTTGGAAAGCGCTNATCCACCTATTAGATATACACCGACAATCTTCAAGTGTTAAAATTACTTCTATGGAAGCAAGACGTAAGTGTAATAATGAAAAACGCTGGGATTTAGACGTTCAATTGCGAGTAATATTTCACCTGGCGCCATCTGGCGGTACTGAATGAACATTTAGACACTCGTATTGGGGTGATATTAAAATGGCATATTGTTCAAATAAGAGACCGCGCGTTTGAATTATTCTGGCAGATTCGAATGTCGTTTGGCAAAATGGAGTCAGATTTGTATCAATTGGATTTGTGGATTTTGATTGGTTGTTTTCATATAAGTAGCATTTATTTTTAAAATAAATGAGAATATTATTAGCTTTGATGTTTATCGCTGACACAATATTCAGTTGTACAGTCTAATACCGGGAGTATCTTCAGTGTTGTTTGCACCTTCTACGCTGGTCAAGTAAAACACTACGCACTGAATCAAACTGAGATTATCATATTCATGCTATAGTCTATTTTTCCTTTATTTTTTTATGTTACCAAGTGACATGGACGGTCTGGACGCTCACTTGATGGTGAGTGATACCCCTGACCATGACAGAGCGGCATTGAAGGAGATCAACAACAGATGTTAGGTCTCCTATACCCGGTAATTTCACTAGCTGCAGTGCCCTTATGGATAGAAGACTGTGTCATCGCTCATACTTAGATGGGATCTGAGGAAGGAGGGAGGAGATGCCAAATATATGACTAGATATTTGGCGTTGCACCGTTTTTGTATAGAGATTTGTATAGAGATTGCGATAGGTTGGCCTATTGGACGTCGGGAATCTAGATGCAATAGGTAATATAAGAATGTTTCTGGTGCAAACATTAAATAAAATCATCAGAACGCGATAAATTATTTAAAGAAAAATTGAGCACCATTTTTTTCAATAGGGGCACCCGATGGAAAGACACTATCATACGGTAAGTTAATGAAAGTAAAATACAATACTATTTCACGTAACTCAATATGAAGATGGGAAATAATTGGTAAAATGATACAACAACAGAATAATGATTACAAATGAACCCAATATGTTACTGAAATTGCTTTGGATTTTAACACTATAACAGGCTTTACATAATTAGAACCTTAATTATTTATGACACGGCTCAGATCAAATGATTATGTTTCGACAATATAAAATATTTGTAGCATACATTTTTGTAAATTAATAACTGTCAAACAGTAAGAGGTTCATTTTTAATACAAACGTCCATATTTTTATACATTGCTCTATAAAATAATATAATTGTATGTACTTTTAAGGCTTTTCATTGGAATTATTTTTTCTCGAAATTCCAACCGGATCTTCATTAAATATGGGTTCACCAATTACTTTCGAAAAACGTCTCGTCAAATCACAAGTCATCGATAACATCTCATCGATTGTTGGTTTCAACGATGCAGTGACCCGAATTCGACGTTATTTCGACGACAATTTTACCGAACGTCTTTTATTCGTCCAAAAAGTAAACATCATTAAAACTATGCTCGATATAAAATAATATAGCATCAGATGTAATGTTTTTATGATATTGTATTAATAATCAATAATATTCATAATATATTCAGGCGAAAAAGTACTTATCTTTTGATTAAAATCCTGATTCAAAGGAAGCTTTTTATTACCGCTCGCTCGGTCATTTCAACATATCAAAGTTTCTGCCAGACTCTACCCTCTTCCAGATCCGATACTTCAGTTAGCTTCTACTAGTTATTTCCCTATATTGTGGGATCATTTAGCAAGAGCCTTGCGCTACGCTTACCAAGATGTAGGGACCACTGCAGACCTCGAATTTTCCAATATGCGTTGTTCCTGAAAACATCTTGGGTAAGTGCAGTTTACCAACTATTATGCCGGCTTTTTGTTGTGTTTTATTTGTAGTCCATCAGCAAAGATCTTTAATTAGCTTATTTTATGAGTTTTACGCTTCTGATTTGTCAATATTAATAATTGAGAATTGCCTAATGGGCGTCAAATATCCAAACCTTTCCACCCCATGCATCCAATCATAGGCAGATGGATCCTTATTATAAGAAATAAGTGAAATATATCCAATTTACGTTACCTAAAGTGAAACCTACAAAAAAAATATCACTATGATTGCAACACATGTGAGATTGGCGCCGAAACGCTCGAACTAATCGTTGGCGGGAAATCAATTCGATTTGTCCATCAATAGCAGCTACTTAGCTCTGGATGTATGGACTGTACCTGTAACAGGTAGGCGGGGAGGGGTCGGGCAGCTGGAAGCTCAGTGCAAGCGTGCTCCGCGGCGGAACGGACGTGGCGCTAACAGGAACAGCGCTAACGACCCATTTAAAATAATTGTGTGTGATCTGTAACTGTGGATTTATAGTGTCATTTAATTTTTAGTTGGTAATAAAATCGGATTGAGGTATGTATTATATTTTAGTGAAATAATTTAAAAAATATTTATTTTTATAAAAACGAAATACTAAACAAATATGTAATAAACATAAAATATAAGGTAAGAAAAATTAGACACTATATTTGAAAAATTAATTAATTCCCAATATTGAAATATTGCCACAGGCCCCTCCAAAATATAAGCTACAGGTCCATCTAAAATAATTAAAGGATTTTAAAATATATTAAGTATATAATATGTATATATAATATATTAAGTATTCGCGCTGTTGTTAATGAAAAGTCATACATGTGAATTCTCTTTAAAAAATCACTTTAAAAATAAAAGATTAAAAGCTCACGGAATTACAATCAGGAAAACTTGGAAAATCTCTATGAGAGCTTTTGGCTGCGTATGGTTTTAAACAATTGTTATATATGATAAATTGATACTATCATTTTTAACTTTAGTAACTACATATAAAATGTATTCTAAAATATATAAAAATTACCGTTAAACGAAACTCCAACTGGCATAAATAAAAAGCTTTTAGGCTTTGCGGATTTCAACTAAAACCTAAACCGGTTTTAGGTATTTCAATTAGAACCTTTTGTTTCGAATTTTTACAGATATATGATTACCGTCACTGCAGCCTTATGTACATTGCTAAATAAAGGCCCTCATGTCAACCACGCAGACCGATTCATAGCAGTCGAAATCCATAGGCTACCCTCTACCGTAACCAGGTCATCAGTCCATAAGGTTGGAGGTCGGCTTATGCTTCTTTTTGCGGTACGCGGACGTTTCTCTTCCTTATTACCCCAGATGTGCGCTAAAAAATTTAAATATATCGTCTATAAGTTATAACTGATCAGTAACTCGTACATAGTTATTTCATTTGTATACAACTCTGAACACAGCTTTTTATAACTATAAACTATTTGATTAAATGATAGCACAATTCAATAAAAAATATATTAGCTTTCCATCACCCCTACTCTTCTGCTGGTGCCTTCAGTAGAGTCTTAGGAACAAAAAACATGCTTAGATGGTTATATACTCGCTAGAGATAATTACCACTCAAAGAATTAGCAGCATAATCTCATTAAAGCTTTATTTAATTCCTGGGGAAGAGACTCGTCTACCTTGCATCTGCGGATGGAGGGATATGTGGGATAAGTCCTCAGTCGTCGCGGCTCATTAGAGGGTGTGTGAGCCCGCCATGAAGGCGGAATCACCCACTAAGAACCCAACAGTGGCTGTCGCGCGTACCTGTGGGCGGGTGCTAGGATCTCTTTCGAAGGTCAGCATCAGCGACCCGCGCTGTTATCGCATTGAACTTAGCATGTTAATGGTAATCATATCTTCCTTATACCTGTCCAGCGTGAGATTATGGCAGATCTTTTGGCCATCAATGAAGGAGCCCGTCCGATAGTAGAAAAAGCTTATCTTTATTTCTATCAAGTCATGTTTATTTTAATTTTTTCCTCTCTGATTTTTAATAATTATTTACTTTAATTTTACAGTGTAATCTGTTGCGCTAGGGCCAAAAACTAACTTATCCGATTGCTAATCATTAATTTTATGTTCAAATAATAAAAGATATTTGCAAAAGGAAGATTGTAGACGTTATTTCTAATTCTGCACTTAATAACTTCCCGCTGATGAATAGAAAGGTTTTTAAAATAATGCACAGTGTAGGAGAAAGACCCACAAAATAGACGACGGCAAGATTTTGCCGCATCTATTAAGTATAGACTTAAAACGTGGTTCTTTTATAAAGGATCTTTTGTAAAGGCTCAAGGATGCGCTATGTAGAGAATATTGTGCTATGTAGAGAGCTTTCATAGGAGTTTCCTTACGAAATGGATACAAAATGAGGAAATCTATAGGAGAACTAAAGTGAACTATAAGATCAACAAGTCGTAGTGGTAGCGATGGTCAATAAAGCGGAAAGCTTAACAAGTGACGTTCACGTTAAGATAAGTTTAGGCTGACCTATACCGATCTGGTAAGGGAGGCGCGTATCCGACGGATGTTGACTGTTACTAATCTATTCGCGTTAGTAATTGGGTTAGGTCTTCCTTCAGCACTAGAATTTCCAAGATGTAATGATGATGATAACCTGGATACAGACAAGAAATTGCTGTTCCGTTAGTGGAATGCTTGAGCAACTCCAGTATACCTTTATAGATTATAAATACTTGAAAAAGTTACAGACTAAAATTGGGTCAGAAACTTTTGAATTCCAAGTTTGGTCAAAACTGTTTATTCACATTTTGACTTTGAGTAGGACATTCGAATAAACATCAAAACATTGAAGTATTAAATTCTCTAAAGGTCGACAAAGGGGATTAATAATGGTTGCAGAGTTATATCGATACGAAACTTGTTGGATTCTAGCCCTAATTTTTTTTGCTGAATTTTTGATCACGTAAATTATGAGAGATTAACGCAGCCTAGGCACTTAATTTAGCGATCGCCAATTATCAAGAGATTAACCCAAGGTGGGGTCGGATCGCACTCTTACCGGCGTGTTTGCAAGTTAAGCCTCTTTTCATATTTTAGTAATTAGATTAAATCATAACAGATAAAGCGATTGATGACGAAGCAATATATAATGGGATTTGGATCTTGAATATTTGATAGATCAAATGTGAGGTAAACAAGTATCTTGAACAGGTTTGCATTGCGTTTATGTAATAGTTAGCTATATTGTTTTTCATCGTGAAATTTCCCAAATTAAAAGAATGAATATTAACGTGCCTAATCTTCTACGTGGTTACAGTTATCTTATGATTAATTATTATTTAAGCTGTTTAACACAGTGAATGGTGAGACAGACTCTGAATTACTTCTGCATTACTCTTTTGGCGGTCATTAGCATATTAAGCATAGCATATTAATATATTTGCTACATCATTTATTGACCATTGCATTTCGTTGACCAATTCTAAAATAAAACTAAAGATAATTTTATTATAAAATATTTAAAAAACTTAGTGACTGCTAGGTGGTCAGCAGCGTTGAAAATACATATTAACCAACCAAATAACTTCTAGAAATTGTAAAAGCTTTTAAAATCTGTTCGAACAAAATTAGCGAAACGTGAATGTACGGTTTATTTCAGTGCACTGCAAAAGCAAAATAACCTTATCGAAAAATAGAACTGCTCTTTTTAATGATAAAATGTAAATCAACATGTCAATTCAACTGTTTGACTGGCAGGCCAAAAAATAGCCAATCAACAATTCACAAAGACTTATCCTGCATTATTGAGCAGTACCATGTTCACCCGATGGAAATATATGAACCGTTACTCATATAATATACAATATTAGATGATGTCGAATATGTTGCGGGCATTTTAAGTGAAAATACGATCTTTTTTTTAAATGCGAGGTTGCATCGTGTAGGAAATATTTTCGATAGGAACTAAATTTTATAAAAATTGACGACCTGTGTAGTGTAATGGTTGAAACGTGGCTTTTAAACAAAGGGTTCCGGGATCCATCTTCGGGCAGTAATAATATTTGGGTGCATGAACATGTCTGTTTGTTTTGGTCTGGGTGTTTTCTATGTACTTATGTATTTACAGAAAAAGTTTATTAATATTATTATCCGTTGTTTAGTATCCATATAACAGGCTAAATGCATAGTTTGGGACTAGATGGTGCTGCGTGAATGTCTGAATTAATAAAAAATTAAGCTTATAGAAAAAACGACACAACTTTCGTACAGCAAATATTTTATCAGTAATTATAAATGGCATCCAACGCATCAAACACTAGAAGATTCCAGTTCGAAACATTTCTCTTTAAATTACAAATTCCTATATCACGTTTGATCAGATGACAACTGTTATAACAAAGGGGATTATGGATTTGGAACACGTCAATTCTTCATATTATTATGCTGTGATGATTTAGGCAAACATCCTGATTTTGAGATAAAGCGTCATTTCAAAGAATTCAATAACAAAGCGCAGACTGGAATTTAAGCTTTTAATACTTTTCTCATACAGATTTTATGATATTGTGGTATCATCTACGTCATAGATTAAGTTAAAAATACACCAAAGCAAAATATGCAAATCACATTTAATATGAGTGCACCCAAGTTAAAATAAAAACCAATAAAGGCAAAGTGAAATTTTATAATTCAATGAAAACTCTACTATAAAGTTTCAATGAATACGATTTACTTCAAGTAAGTCGTCTTTTTAACAAAAAAATATCTGCGCCATATGCATCCGATTAATAGCAGATAAACATTTTATCTACAACTAAACCTTTGATACCAAAAGCTATAAACGCGAAACAATAACAATCGTTCGGGCGAGATCCATCCCAAAAAACTTAACGTTAATTTTAAGCCAAAGTAAATCAAATTTGAGTTACCAACTCGCAGTTAGCAAGTTAGCTTACAAAGGGCATTTCTTTGGGGACAGTTAATCTGTGTTTTGGCTCGGGTTCAATGTTGCGATTAGATACGGCAATAGACCACGTCCAGTTTGTGCCATTTACTTTGAAATGGTAAAGAGTATTGTTAACTTCTGCTAGAGCTGTTTAATTAAACGTACAGTCAACTGAATATTTTCATTCTCCAAATATAACATGGAAATAAATATTCAAACAATCAACACATAAAATCAACAACAATCGGGTATTCTGGGAAATACAATAATTGATCGATAGAATCACAACCATATCCCTAAGTGTCAGTCATTTGGTACTTTTACGAATAAATTCATCAAAATTATTTTAAAATCCCTTATGGAACTAAAGATGGATGAAAATACTTTGACACTGACAGAATCAATCTTAATATATAATTTGAATTAAAAATGCTTTTTCTTGGACAAGAATTGCATTTTAGTGTACAAGACGGGTTCCCTTTGAATGTCATAGAACTAACAGTCATCGTTTTTTATATAATAAGGCTACAACTTTCAACACTGTATCGTTGCTGATAACTGGATTATTACTGTCATCGCATTATCATCATCATCATCATCATCATTACAGCCTAATTATGTCCACTGCTGAACGAAGGCCTCCCCTAATGATTTCCACGCGGAACCGATCCCTTGCAGTTGACATCCATCTGCCACCCGCCACCTTAACCAGATCATCCGTCCTCTGGTTAGGGTCGGCCTACGCTTCGCTTTCCGTTACGTGGACGCCACTCGAGAACCTTTCCGCCCCTCGGCATCGTTTCTACGCACTATGTCCCTGCCCACTGCCACTTCAAATTGCTAATTCATCTCGGGCTATGTCGGTCACCCTAGTTTCTCCTACGGATATCTCGTTTCGGATTTTATTGCGTAGGAGACACCTAACATAGGTCATCGCATTATTTTAATTTTAATTCCTCCTACTGAAGATATGTACTAGGTCATGGTAGTCTTAAATTTTATCTTTTTATTATATGGACTCCTACGGTAAGCAAGAAGTCTATATTTAGGTAGTAGTGCTCTTAACTAAATGCTCTGGCTACAAGAGAATAGAGGTAGGTGCAGGAGACAATTTACATATTTTTATGCCTTAAGTGAACGAGACATTCAGTGCGCTCCCTGATGGTAAGTGAATCGCTGCCATGACAGAAGCAGTGTTGAAGGAAATAACAACAGTTGGCAGTCATTATTTTTTCATCAACACATGTGTGAATGGCGGCTGTGGGAATTGATTCTTAAGTTTCATTAGAATAACTTAATATATTTAATAATTAGTAAATTGAATTAAACTTTTGTCTCAGTTATTATACTTAAAATTGTCTTACTTCAGCTTAATTTCTGATATTAATATAGGAAGCAGCACGTGTATTGTCTATATTTAACACGGGTGCATTATTCAATTTGAAATGTAATTACTTAACCTCAAGATTCGTTGCATACTAAATTAATGTTACGTTTCGCCAGCATTAGTCCAAAATACAACTCTGCTGTCTTGTTATTGCATGAAATGGATTATTTTACAAAGGAAAACATTCTTAATTATTATCTAAAACAAGCATTTAGCACATGTGATTTCATCAGCAAAGAATGAATATTTCTTCACTGTAGATAAGATTTCCTGCTTTATAGATCCAGCTAAAAATATCATCATCATCAGCTCATTAACCCTCCCCACTGAGGGGCACGAGCCTACCCGTATAGGGTGATCAGGCCTTAGTCATTCACGCGAAAAAATATGTTCTTATTGAATTATTTTTCGTTCTTTTTAATTTCTATTGTGAATAATACAGGCCCTACATAGCACAAAATCTTATCTATAGTGAAGAAATATTCATTCTTTTCTGATGAAACAAACTTGCTAAATTCATGTTTTAAATGATAATTCATAATGTTTAAAACCATACAATGGACTCTTGGCAAATTTAAAAAGACGCCCTGTAACAGGCACATTGTGTTGAACCCATTTGGCAGCCGAAATTCCGAATCCGAAGAGATTCCGCAACACTTCAAGGTTATATGTTTTAAAAGATAATACACCAAAATTAATCAAAATCTGGTTACTTATCCAAAAAACCTGCCGCACTTAATCACCAGCTCTTTGTACTGGAGGATTCCGTGGCTTAGTTTTTATCCAAAGTATCTGGGAGCTGTAAAGAAATGTATCCGCAAAACAAATTTTGCGGATAATTAATGAACTCCGAATGGAAATTAATTTTTTACTCTAAAAGATGCGAAGGGAAGCAGATTCGATATTTTCGGCCATCTTCAATAGGAAATTAGATTATTAATTTTAATTAATTAAAAAACTAGGCACAAATCATCAGATGATTTGCCAACACACAATAGATCAACGTAGACTTTCTGATTGGAATCCTTCAAGTAATAAAATTGCCTAATCCAGCAAACTACTGTATGACTGATGAGATAATAAAATCCAAATTATATGTTAAATTTTATCTTGTGCTGCGGGAAAAAGTAAATATTGTAAAAGTCATCCCCAATTCGAATTAAGTTCATCTTTTAGTGAAAACATTAAGGCGTTGATTCCACTGGGTACAAGTTATACACAGATAGATGTTTCGATTTTCTCCCCAGAGAGTTGCCGGCCGAATTATTTATAGGCTCGCTGGCTGGTACCTTTGCCTAAGTCTGCGGATTGAACAATGATCGAGAATAGAATATTTGCTAAAAATGTCACGATAATATTATTAGTTTTAAAATGCTTAGATATTACATAATACCAGTTATCATAATATTACTATTTTAAATTATAGAATATGGAAAGTAGAACTTAGTTGGTTGAACTTAATGTCTTTAATTAAATAAGCTGTAAGTGTGAACTACGATCGCTAGTATGTGAAGTGAACCCAGCAGATGGATCGAAATTGCTGGGCTATGTTCACCTACGATATATGTACCATTTTCGTCTAAAAAGGTAGGTAAATGGAGCTGGACCGCATGCTCATTTCCTACGACGTAGGAAAGACTTAGCTTTCGGTCTGGACTGCCTTACAACTGTTTATGACCTCGTACTTACCTAAAGTTGGTTTACGAATATTGATTTTTTATCGCGTAGTCTCAAAACAAAAGACAAGCCAATTTAAAAAGCTAATATGCGCGCAACTCAATTATTCTAAAAATGAGCAACGCACCGGCAGACGACTGCGAGCAATTTGCCTTCCATATTTTTTATTAGGGCCCGGATAAAGAATTTCCATTAGGAATGTACACATTGGCAGGTTATCCCTCTCCGGAGGCTGAATGGTATAATTTTTAAAAAACACAATACAAATGCTGCGTAAGCTTGGAGCTTGCTCGAAGAGTGCTTTCTTATTGGAGTACTAAGCCGAGTCAGCATCAGTGGTAAAAAAATACAAAAAACAATGCCAGAAAAGCTTTTCTTAGTTTATTATTGACAACCCATTTAGTGTAATGGTTGAGACGTCGGCTACTACACCACAGGGTTACACAAAATGTTTGTTCTACCCGGTTGGATACTGGGCAGTCCTTACAATCATTTGTGTACATAAACATGTCTTGATTTGTATTGTTTGGTGTGTTTTCTATGTATAATATGTACGTATTTACAAAAAAAGTATATAATTATGTTATAGGTGTTTAGTATCCATATTATAAGCTTAATGCTTAGTGTGGGACGAGGTGGCGTTGTTAGAATATCAGTGGATATTTATTATTATTATCAGACTAACAGCAGCTGTCCACTGTTGAACATAGAACAATCTGTGAGTTATCAGCCGAATGGACTGACTTCATCAGAGACATACCTATTTACAGAAAAGCCCGAGTTGTGATTTGCCGATTGCTAGTAAATTACTGGAGGATCAAGCCAACCTTCTCTCAACCTATATTTTCTTTTACCTTTCCCTTTCAATAGAGTGTTAACGCATTCGTCGTTCTTTTGATGCTACAATCAATGATGTAAAAAGTATAGATTCGTGATATATTCACAAAACAACTGAAAAAAGTGTTCCGAATGCAGCGACAGCACACATACACATATTTCGAATGAGCATATAATTACCTAAACAAAAACCTACAAACTGTATTCTCTTTAGCGGTTCGTTTTTGTGGCACGGGTGGCGTGTCTATCTTTACATATACAGAATATCATTGGCTAGAATGTCCATGTGTGGTAAGTAGTATCCCATACCATCAGTGAGGTGATCCGTCGGCTAATTGCTTACCAATAAAATAATAGATATGCACATTGCACATGGACGTATAAAAAATGCACACGGAGCCCGCCAACATCAAAAGTGTGTCAAAAATCGGGCAGTTTTTGTATGGAATACCACAAAATAAATAGACATTTGGGGCGCATCTGTCAACAGAACCATAGATAATGTAAGAAAAAAATCTATAAACGAGCGAATCTATAATCATATGTTGTGAAATTGTGCAAAAACCACAGTGAACTAAAGGAAAAGAATCCAGAAACTACGTTGATAGGAAAATAACAATTCGATTACATATTATATTTTTAAATACTAAAATCAGTATACAAAAAATATTTGACAAAATTACATCATAGACAACAACAACAGCTGTCATGTTAGTGACAGTCCCTCATTTTTTTTTTACGTCCATGGTATGTTATTGATGTTTTCACTATAAACTTATTCTTATATATAAAGAATTACATTGATAACAGAAACACTTAACCAAAATAGTTCAGACACATCCAACATAAGAGCTTTGTAATGCATTTCATTTGTAAATGGCTCGACTGGGATATTTTCGCGTAATAAATCATTTCCTAGTCTGCTCGCACCAAAACAGACTAGTTGACTGACATAATACATTTATCATTGGCCTTGTACCTATTAGAAACTACTCATATAGGATAGATAACAATTATTAGGATATGATCCTATATTTACGAAATATTATTCTAAACAGAACAAGGTTATTAATTGTTTGGTGTGCTTCAATTAAGCACACAAAACATTTATTTAAAAAGGATTTACTTACATATTTTCTTAGGTACAATATGTATGTATTTACAAAAAAAATGTATATAAGTATGTTTATATGATATTTAGTACCCATAGTACAGGCTTTACGCTTAACTTTGGGCTTGATGGCGCTGGGTACAAGGGCGGATATTTGACAAAATTACATCATAGACAACAACAACATTAGGCGATCCAGATTAGGCGCCAGGAGGGGGTCACCTAGTAGTAGTCGAGTTAAGAACTCATAAGGTATTTTGTCAATGTACGCTACTATATTACTAAAAAATAGCTATGGGGAGGGCCATGACCCCCATGATCCTCCCCCTGGATCCGCCGTTGGATAGGTAAATGTCAGTGGATATTTTTTTATATTTTATTTACCCATCACAACCCACTTATTGGGCCTTACAGACACCGTAGCTATGGAAGATCGAGCCGTAGTCCACGCGCCACAATGCGATTGCTGGGTCAACGAAATATCCAATAAAGTATTTGGGAATAACGGCTAAACGTGCCTAATGAAGCACAAAGACCTTTACCAAAAGTTGCTTTTTATACTTGTGAGTTTCATTGAGCCTTTATTTCAAAATAAACGATGATCCGTGTTGTTTATTTTTAAAATCCTAACAATATAATACACGTGCTTTTCATATCTTAAAACATCATAATATATTGAAACATTAAAGCTAACCTATAAGGTAACAGTATGGCTCCAATCACCTGATGGTAAAGGACTTGGCCGTTGATCCCAGACGATGTTTATTCAAATAATAGGAGCAAGATTAGTGAGCATCGTATTAGCTATTTATTTGAAATGATTTGTGTACGGTTTTAATCGGTAAATATGTTGTGCAGTGAGTACGCAGAATTTCATGATTCGGCAAACGTTGCTTCGATTTTTTTGTCTTATATCAGAAATCAGGGCTAGCGTTTAAGAGAGATGAAAAGATTGAAGTTTTGTATTTTAAATCCCAAACTTCATTATAAATAAACTTCTAAATCTAAATCTTTTAAAAATTATGATGTCAATAATTTATAATATTTGTATCAAATAACATAATTCGACATTTCTGGCCTAAATAACGAAAAGTTGAACCAAACAATCAGTGCTGCTTGATGCAAAATATAAATACAATTTATGTGGTAGCGTAATTAACTAACATACAATTAATTTAGGTACCTCAATGAAGCTTGTTTCTCTATTAAGCTTTAAAATGAGTAGAATAAATTCTATTTTAGTCACGGGTTTGACTTTACTTAGGTGTAAACACGATTTACCATTTGTACGATCGTACGATATGGTATGGTAATGAATTTATCAGATTCTAGGTTTTATTTAATTTAAAATAAAATGTAATAAATCCTAAGCGTTATAAAAATATTAACGAAATTTAAAATCTTGAAAAGGTGTTTACCGTCTTAGCTTTTATGTTATAAGAAAACGGGACGATCAGCTCGCTCACCTGGTGGTTAGTGATACGCCTGACCACGAACGAAGCTGTTTGAAGGAAATTATTAAAAGTAGGTAGTCATTATTTCCGCCAACACTGCCCTGCGCCTGTCAACTATGACGACAGATGTTCGATCACTTAAACCCGGTAATTTTACTAGCTACAGTGCATTCATTCCAAAACATATTAGTGTAAAACTCTCGTATTTTACGGATGATAACTAGCACTTCGATAATACCTGCCTAGACGACTTAGTATTGAGTCAAGTACCAGTAAAGTTGTTGTTAAATAATAGAGAAAACGTCTCTGCTAGAATCCTAGTTAGAATCCTACGAAAGGTTATCAATTTCCTAGAAAATTGATTGTTATTATTTTCCGGTGGCATATAAATAATTATAACTAAATATGCTTTGCTTGTTAACTATTACACAGATGCATTTGGCGCTTCATAAAATTGACTCTTCAAGCATCCGCATCATGCCATTCCAGACACTTCCTCCGTAACGATTTTGAGTGCATCTAGTCGGGTCACAATTCAGAAGCTACAACAAGAGTGCTTCACAAATATATTATTGGATTTGCCCGAAGCATGCTTTTGGTCAAGGGTCAACTTTTGGCGTTCCGCTTCGCCATACTTCCCTTGTTGGCGCATTTTAATGTTTAATTTTGGGGTAGGTACTCTCCATTTTAATGGTAGCTTGGTCATTCCGCAATGATCGGTATACAAAACGTTTTACGTAAAAAAGTAACAAGAGATGTCTTAGAGAGAGGAATATATACAAGTTATGGTATAAAACTATCACCTACTATTTTAATCACTTGAAAATAAATATAGCCGGAGCTACTAAAAATTACATCAGATAAAAATCTGTCGCTAAACGCTTGAATGCAGCTATACAAGGATTAAAGTCCTGCTAAACTATTTGACGAAATTTAATAAATCATATGTTTATTTTCAGCTGTGTTCACTGCTGAATGTGGTCTCACTGGCAAATACGTCATTTAACAAGTCAGTTAGTACACATTTTTAAATTACATGGACAATATTAAATTAAACTATTTTACTTTAAGAGAGTTTGTCAAAAGAAAGAAACAAATACAGTCGTAACAATTTCGAATTGATTGCCCAATAATTGTTGATGTTTTATAAAAGAATGAACAGTACAATGGACACACTAATGTGCCTAAAACCCTGGCAGTTAAAAGTTTCAACATTGAATTGCCGATACTAATAACTATACTTCAACGTTTATGTTGAATTTACCCAGTAATTGTTATGAAAATAGTGTAGCTATAATAGACATGGCACGAAAAAAATGCTTTAAATTTATAAGACTATGCTGCCAATTAGTGTTTTGAACTCCATTCACGCACCTCTATTGAAGTATCGCCATATTGCTAAGATCAAGCTAAATTTTTAAAACAATAATTGCGTACAAATTGTTTTATCATACGTTTGTAAAGGAAAATGAAGCGTAAAAGAAAGGCTAAACGGTAACCGAACAAATCCAACAAATAAAGTCGAACATAAACGTTCAGGTATACAATAAAACCGGTGGGACGCTCACTAAAGTTAACATTATGATAGTGTTTAAGATGGGTCCCCCGATTTCCACTTTCGTGTCAGGGCCAAATGTTAGGTTTATAGAGAAGGATCCCTGAGTAAAAAGGTCAGGACAGATTCGCATATGTTGGAACTTTAAGATTTGTAACACGGGAATAGAGTTAAGTTTTATTAATTCTTAAATATATATTTTTTTGATAAATTAAATATGGTTATAGAGATTCATAGGATATTTTTATGGAGCCAAATTAGATAAACAAACGTTGACTTATTATTGAATCGTATTTATAACATATAATGATTCATTAAAATTTTGACCTTAACATGTCATTAAAAAGAGTACAAAATCAAAAGCACGATCATACTACTATGTGACTATGACATGTAGCGTGCGACGTGATTATTAATGTAAATTCTGCCCAACTGACGAATGAGCAAAATTTTGCCGCGGATACTTTTTAAGTGAGATTGTGCATCTAGTTAGTTGATTGTTTATCTAAGGAGCCAAGCGAACCTCATAAGCACCTGGTATACACCACATAACGAAAAAGGTGTTTCTGGTGAATAATGGATAAACTTGCTACGGCTGAACTATTTATTATATTATGTTTTTTCCATCGAACTGTTTAATACATTTAGCACTTTCATAGGTTCTTTTTTGGATTTAGATAACAAATTTATATTTTAGTGCAATATCTATAAAAAAAATCAAATTTATAATCATGAAAATACAATTGAAATTATAATTCCTCCAATATGTATCTATAGGTAACAAAAGGTTCTTATTCTTATATTAAATCCCGGGCAAACGGATTCAAACTTCAAGGCCTCTTAGGTAACCAGTCCTTTCGAGCATCAGGTGATTCGCTCAGCCATAACTACGTTGTAATTCTTGTACTTTCAAAGCAAATTGACTCGTGTGTTAAGAATATAATACGTATCACAGTTAAACGCCACAAATAGCTTGTACGTGTTCAAAAAGCGCGAACCCATTATCCGCACTTTTACCCACCTTTCACGTCTACCGGAAAATATCTCGCATCGAAAATCCAATAATAAAAGTTGAATGTCCAAACCAAGGGGCTCGAGATAGGTCTAGCGATTTCTACGTCATTTGTCCCATAAAGATGGGTGAGGTAGGGATGTAATTTGAAATATATCTGGTAATGATACGGTTTGTTGTGTGTTTTATCGAGCTTTGTGAACTTCTGGTTTTTGCCTGTAGATTTCGAATACTCACACACACACAATACAAATTGTAAGGTTGATTTATAGGCAGCGGGTATATTATTCAACATAACTGTTGCATTTAACAGTTTTATCTATCAAAAAGGAGACAAAATTGCTCTTGATACTGAATTGTATCTATATTCATATGATCTGTAATGCAGGCATATTGAAATAGTTTTCGCAGATTTTTAGGTTCTATTTCATCCTAAATATATATAAAGGCTTTTGAATTGGGTATTTGACACCACTAATCGTTGACGCACTTTTTATGAACTGTCAAAAAGGAACGTTTCCATATATTTTGTATGAGATTATTGAAACGTGACTCATTGCTCATTAACATCAATTGAATAATATTTATTGGTTTCAGTGTATTTAAAAATACAATATTGCAAATAAACAAAAGTGATGAATGAAATGACATGTAAAATAAAGTGCACTTTTATGAAAATAAGGTTTGATATTTTATTGCGAATGGTGGAGAATACCGAATTGATGTTTGCAATATTATCATGCTTGTTTAAATCTAGATCAACTAGACTTCAAACCCAAACGTAATATGGAGATTTTGGTAGACCCACCTGCCAGCTCTGCCGACAAGCCACGATGTATTGTACGCCTAAAGAAACCCTTGTAAGTGAATATATTTTTCCAATTTCGCATGCCCGCGAAGCGTCGGCTTACTGAAATGGCCTATCCCGTACGTGGTGTGATTTTTACTAGAATTGCGGCGTGGTACTGTTATATTATTGAGTAAAACAATACAAGACTATTACTATTTGAAACTGAAAAGAATATAATTATTCCAAGTATCAATACATTTATTTTGCGACAATGTGTTTAAATAGAGTTGACAGATATATTTTCCCCGTTTAATGTCTTGGAAATCCCCGGATATACAATATTTTTGAAAAAAATACGTATTAAGTATTTACAGAACACTGGCCTGGGGATTGAAGTAGTATGAAAGATTTTTTGGTAGTTATGGTTTTTTTGACATATTTTACCGGTGTCTCTCGCGAAAACTACTAAATTAAAAAACTATAATATAGATAAATAAGAAACTTCAATATAATTTTTGAACAAAGATACATTGATGTGATGGAAAAAAAGGTTTTTGAATTCCAGTTTAATGCATGGGGAAGCCCAAAATATGCTACTTTTACAAATGTTTGTTATAGAAATCTTAATGCAATTCACAGTAAAAGTGTGATATACGGATGGAAAGACAGACATGAGAATCTATCAGGGTACCATTATTGCATTTGGCTACGGAACCCCCGAACAGCAATTTAATTATATTTTTTGGTTTTCATGACGTGTCTTCTTTATAACTGTTCGCAATTGACAAATAAAGTTCCTTCATAAACATATTTGTGTACTATGTGAATATTACCGTATTTATCATTGCGTCTTTGCTTTGAAGTAAACCGTTAATGCTCAGATCTAGTGATGTGTTTAGAAGTCCAGGGATACTAATTTAAAGAGACTTTCATCTTATTTTGTAAACGCGATCTATAGGATTTAGTATCCGCAAAGGAATTAACGGATATATAATTATTTTAATGTCCGTCTGTCTAACTACCAGTCAAAACCCTTTTTGCGTGAACGCGTGAAGAGATTGAATTGAATTTCTTAACTAATGTTATGCCTCAATGGCAACTTATAGTAGGTGGCACCTTTCGTCTTTATTTCACCAGAGATCCTGAAAATATGAAATCACATTGTGTTGCTCTCTTGAGTGTTTAAGACATTACTTTATATGTTCATTATTTTCACTGTGTCTTTTCTTTAGCCCGGAAGACAGCTATATCGGAGAAAACATATCTGCGTATAAATTCAACTACATATTTTATAGAAGCCTCTCAGTTAAGGCAAACTTATCTACATTCAAACTATGTATGTATATATATAGTTATTCGTCTTGTTATTATATTTCTTGTCAATCGAAGCTGTTTTAGGCTAGGCAGACATTTATAAGAGATGATATTATGTCCCATTTACTCAAAGTATATTATATAAAATCCGTTGGTATTTCCAAATACTTAGGGATACGGATACATCTGCTTTTATACCGTTACATCCCTTTATCGAATGTGTAGCTGGGGTTATACGGCAGCCGAGCAGGAAGTCGCAACATTACCAACGAGCCGTAAAACCTAAACTCTCGTTTCGTATTCCTTTACAAGGAACGAAATGATCATTTTGACATTCGTATGAAGAACGTAATGCTGGTGAATATTTGTGATTCATGAATACAATAGTAATTTGTGAACGAGTTCGGATTATTTACGCGTCGGTGTCTTGACGACCCATATGGTGAACTAGGTTGAGACGTTGGCTCTTACACCAAGGATCCCGGGTTCGATCCTCGGGCAGTTACAAAAAAATATTGCATTAATATGTCTGTTTGTTTTGGTCTGGGTGATTTCTATGAATAATATTACAATAAAAAATAAATATGTGTTGTATGTGAATTAATTTATTTCGTCGGTACCAACATATAAATACTTGTAGGGAATATATTCGAAAAATCATTTTCGCAACGAACTTCTTGAACCATTTTTTATTTAAATAATGAGAAGGCAATGGCAATGAATAGATACGGATACAAAAAAGTAAGCTTTACCAAGGAGAACTGTTAAAGTCGTCAGAGTGGGCACCGCAATCTCGCCAATTTTGTCCACCATCCACAGATAAGCTGTTAGTATTGCTGTGTTCTTGACTGAAGGATGTGATAGGTACCAAAAATACTAGTTGCTGTGACTTTACCCACTAAGCAACTGAACTGCGAAGCCTTTTTCGCAATCATAAGTATGTTATTGCCCATTGTTACCAATTATTAAATTTCTGCGATAGTATCAACAAAACTGTGTTTATTAGTAAAGCCCAAAATTGACAATAACAAGGTGAAATATAACAATTCAGTGTTAACTGGAAATAACAATTTGAATGGAACAATTTTATGCAACATTAATGAAGACATAAACTTGTCTGAATTAATTAATCTTGTGGGCGCTGCAGGTCTCAAGGGGGGCGGGTGAGAGCCCAGAAAGAAAATGATTAATCAATAATTAATTAATTCAATTTGAAGTTATAGTGGTTTCAAATAGGTGAAAAAATGGGGGCGCTAAAAATATTATTCTCAAAGTGGGCAGTAGACAAAATAAGTTTGGAACCACTGGTCTAGAGACACCGTTGAACTTACAGAATGGATACAAAACTCCATAGCAATTAGTTGCTTCGAACACAAGTCATCAATCATACCACAGTGCAGACAAAGCATCAATTGGTTCAAAGCTTCATGTCGATCATTCCATCCAACAGTACACGTCACGGCCAGCAACCGTCAGACGTGGAGCTAACATCGGAGGGAATCATGTGGAAAATTTTCAATGGGTGCCGACTGTGTGTAGGGGCAAAATTGACTTGCTCAATTTGCCAATGTAGATAGATAGATAGATAATTCTTTATTGCACAAACAAATTAAACACTTAACATGATTCTGCACAGGAAAAAAAAGTACAATTGGCGGCCTTATTACTAGTAATTTCTTCCAGACAACCAACTTATAATAGAAGAGGACAATTGAAAGAAGGGGTATGCATACATATAAACAAGAATAAGAGAAATACAAATAACCTAAATATAATACTTAAATACATACATATGTAACTATCAACTTAAAATATATATATAAAGAAAATACATTAGCATAATTTTAATACACATACATAGTATAATATTGCAAACAAAAAATACCTAAATTAAATATACAAACTTTATAATATACAAAATAATATACTACGATTTATTCAACTTTAAATAAAGTGACAGGCAGGAAAGGATAATGAAATAATCCACTAAGCTAGGAAATAATCCTTGACTGACTTTTTAAAAAAGGAAGAGTTTTGGATTTACGAATCGATAGTGGTAAAGAATTCCATAAACGAACAGACTGCACAGTAAAGGACTGAGTGTACACATGCGTAGAATGAGGAGGAAATATAAATGGAGTTTATTAGCTGTGCGCAAATCACGACCCTGTGTGGGTTCCAGGAATGAAATCGTTCTTTAAGGTACTGAGGAGCAGAAGGAATAAATAAAACTGTATAAGAAGAAAAGAATGTGAAGTCACGACGCTGCCGAATAGGAAGCCAGTTAAGCTTAGCACGGAAGGAAGACACATGGTCATACTTTCGTAGACCAAAAACAAAACGAATACAAAAGTTTTGGAGACGTTCAATCTTGTTAAGAAGATGCTCATTTAGATTTAAGTAGCAGCTGTCAGCGTAGTCAAGAATAGGAAAAAGCAAAGCTTGAACTAACGCAACCTTGGTTAGTATTGGTAAGAAGTTCCTTAGCCTGACAAGAGAGCCCGCCGCAGCATACAGCCTCTTGCTGACCTCAACAACTTGGGGCTCCCATGTAAAACCACTGTCAATAATTATTGCCAAGGTCTTTAACAGTTTTGAGTACTCAATTTGAACACCATCAAAACATACGCAAGGCAAAGTGCTCCAATCAATCTTAGCTATTCAGCGGGACTGACCAACAACAATCGCCCTGCGTTTTAGAGGGTTAACATTGAGCCAAAGACTTTACCAATCAGAGATGCGAGTCAGATCAGTATTAATGACCTGCACAACACTTGCGAGGTCATTAAGTCTGCCCTGTGCATAAATTTGGAGATCAAAAAAAAAAAATCAAATCAAAATTCTTTATTCAAATTAGGCTTACAAAAAGCACTTATGAACGTCAAAAAATATACAAAAATATAATAAAAAAACAATTAAAAATACTAAACTAAAAATATGAATTTTGATGCTTTGAAAAAAAGCGCTTCAGTGGATTGGCCTGTTGAGAAAGAAGCACCCAAGAAAACTCAACAGTGTAGCCTTTTTTAAAAACAATTACTTAATGTAACAATATATCATAAACACTGAAATAGCTGAGCAATTTAAGACCAAGGATTTTTATCACATAAATATTCGTCAATAGTGTAGTACCCTTTTTTAGAAAGGTGGTTTTTTATTCTAGCTTTAAACATGTGTAAAGGTAACTCGACAATATTTTGCGGTACCTTATTGAAAAACTTTATACATCTTCCTATAAAAGATTTACCTACTTTATGTAGTCTCAAGTCCGGAACAGCAAGTTTGTTTCTATTCCTAGTATTAAAATTGTGTGAGTCACAATTTTTTTTAAAGGTATGATAGTATTTACGGACGTAAATTAAATTTTCATAAATATATTGTGATGCTACAGTCATTATATTTATTTCTTTAAAAAGTTCCTTAAGAGAGTCACGGGGTCTAAGGTTGTAGATAAAACGAATAGCTCTTTTTTGTAGTACAAATATTGTATTAATGTCGGCAGCTGAACCCCACAACAGTAGACCATATGACATGACACTATGAAAATAACTGAAATAAACCAATCTTGCTGTTTCTACATCTGTCAAAAGCCTTATCTTCCTAACAGCATAAGCTGCCGAGCTAAGTCTACCAGCCAGTGATTCAATGTGAGGCCCCCATTGTAACTTTGAATCTAAAGTTATACCAAGAAATGCAGTGGAGTTTACAAGTTCCACTTGATCATTATTCAGAGTTATGTTGGTCTCGACCTGCCTTACATTGGGCATAGTGAATTTTATACATTTAGTTTTTTTTGCATTAAGTAAAAGATTATTAGCAGTAAACCAATGCATTACTTGAGACAGAGCTCTATTTACATCGTCAAAAGTCGCCTTACGTCTGTTAACATTAAAAATCAATGACGTATCATCAGCAAATAGAACTATATCCGAAAGACTTTTACAATAGTAAGGGAGGTCATTTATATATATTAGAAATAATAGAGGGCCTAAAATTGAACCCTGGGGTACTCCCATGCGCAAAAGGGCACCATGCGACTTTGTGCCATTAATACAGACTTTTTGAACTCTTTCAGAGAGGTAAGATTCTACAAGACTCAATGAGCATTCTGATACACCGTAATGTCTCAACTTTAATAAAAGTGTTTTATGGTCGACGCAGTCAAAAGCTTTAGACAAATCGCAAAAAACTCCTATTGCATCATGTTTGTCCTCCCAGGCATCAAAAATATGCTTAATAAGTGCAATCCCAGCATCAGTAGTATTTTTATTTTTTGTGAAGCCAAACTGTTTCTCATGTAATAATTTGTTAACGTTAAAATGTGAAAGCAACTGATTGAATATAATTTTCTCAAATATTTTACTTAATGCAGGTAAAATAGATATGGGCCTAAAGTTAGATGGATCACTTTTATCACCGGATTTAAATAATGGTATTAATTTACTGTATTTCATTAAATTTGGAAAGAGACCTTTATCTACACAAGTATTAAATATCAATGCTAGATGGGGTGCAATACTATCAATAATTACTTTTATGATATGAGTAGAAATACCCCATAGATCTTCTGTTTTTTTAATATTTAATTCCTTGAAAGTTTTGGTTATTGTGTCTGGAGTTATGTGCTTAAAGCTAAAAATTTTTTTGCATTCAGAAAACACTAGATNCCTTTATGTTATAGGGAGCAAACGAGTCAGAAAGTCACCTGATTTGATCATCTCCGCCCATATTTTGAATATGTAGAAGTAACGGTCGGTAGAGTTAGGTCGTGTAGATTCAAAATCTTTGCTCAACATGAGATTTGATTACAGCACAAGCCTGATGTGGTCGTCTTGGCAACATTTTACATGAAACGTTTTTGGTGAATTATTATGTTTAAATATCGTTGTGCCTCGCGCACAAGTACATTGTGGGTCGCGCTTCGCTTCAGTAGCAGCGTGCGCCGCGTGCCAGGAGGCCCGCCCGACATGGCTGCCACCCGC
Source organism: Leucinodes orbonalis (assembly GCA_019425675.1). Lineage (NCBI taxonomy): Eukaryota > Metazoa > Arthropoda > Insecta > Lepidoptera > Crambidae > Leucinodes > Leucinodes orbonalis. Next base: position 82,339 of record PQWD01004306.1, read on the forward strand.
CATCGAGCTCTAACTATCACCGCGCTTACCGCGCTACTTGCGCTTCTCGTGCTACTCGCCATACTCGCCAAAGTGCAGCAGCCAGCGAAATGCAACCAAGACTTTCATGGTGAGAGCAAACAGGCTATTAAAACTATATGCACATCAAAAGTGTTTAGACATATTATTTCAAACATTAATTCCTTGTTGATCACAGTCATAGTACTCGTATAATACTCGTATATATCCACCACAATTCAATACCAGTTTATTTCCTGAGAAACATGGTTTAATTAAAGATCGTGATGACTCATACTACAATAGAAAATTTCATGAAATGGTATACACAGAAGTATGCCTCAGGGTTCTATTTAGGACCCTCAATTTTTGTTTCATTTAATTACAGAAGGGAGAGTTGTTTTTTAGGAAACGATGTCTTTCATATACAGGTAATAAGATTTACGGGACTACTGAGTACATTAGACTGTATGGTGTTTTATGAAAAATGAGACCGTTAAGTATTGTCATAATAATGAATAGAAAATAAGTATTAACAAATGTCAAACAATAACTTTCCTGAAAAATTATGCAATTCACTATCCACGTGAACTTAAAACAAATACGATAAATACTTCTTTGAGGCGTATATAAATTATGTCTTATTTTCGTTCAGTTATATGTATTACCAAGGAAATGTTCATATTTTACAGAAAAATAATGACTTAACATTCAAATCTAGAAGATATTTTATATTTTACATCAAGTTATTTTGTACAAAATTCAGTAACAATTGTGTTATATAAAACATGGCACTATTATACAAATTTTTCATTTTGCAGGTCATCGCGTAGGTCGGGAAATACGACTTTCTGATAGACCGATGCCTCCGGGGATTCGCGATCCTTATGTGCCTTCGGTAACTTTGGACGTAAGTAAATACAAAAGCTTTTGCAATAATTAAATGACAATCCATATACATTTACTCATCGTTACGTACTAACCAATGGATATATGCACTCATAACAAACATTTTGTAATAAATCCATGCATTTTGTACATAATAAGTCCAAGTCAAAATCTAGTTAATAAATATAGGCTAACAATGAGCACTTATTATATACAAAAACCAGACGAAAGCAAACGAAAATATTTATGCACACAAACGTTTGTACTGCGAGTAAATGCATTTTACTAGGTGGTAGGTTCAGTACTGAGTCATCTAGTGAGTACAATAGCAGTGCCAGATTTCGTACGGTAAAATAAGCCTGTTAAGCTCTTTTGTGTTTCGGGATGAGGGCACTGTAGCTTGTAAAATTACCATGTATAAAAGACCTAATATCTGCCATCTTGGGTGACGGGCGCAAAGCGGCATTGATGACAAATAATTCGTCGATGGTCGTCCCAATTGAATTATGGATGACCAAATGATTATTAATTGCGATAGTTTGTGTTGCAGGATTGTCCGTCAAGCCTGATCCTTGTGGGGACTGTGCTGCGCGCGTGCGACGCCGACGTGCCGCCGTACGTGCAGCTGCTGAACCTCACGCACGGCCTCGTGCACCGCAACGGAGACCTCGCCACGCTAGGACACATACAATACACTATCTACTGTTTTGGAATTAGATATTGATTAAATGTTCACAAACGCACTGGAGGATGTCTTCAAAACCCTGAACTGGTCTGAACGAGGCGTCAACGTCAATGGAGAGTTTATTTCTCATCTTGGTTTTGTTGACGATATCGTCATCGTGGCAGAGTCATCGGAAGAGCTTGCGGAGATGCTGAACAGCCTTAATGAATCTTCTCGACGAGTTGGGCTTGGCATGAATTTGGACAAGTTATGTTCAACAGTCGTGTCATGCCACAACCGATATGCGTCGATGGCTCCCGTTTTGAGGTTGTGCAGGAGTATATCTACCTGGGTCAAACCATCCAACTTGGCAGGCATAACTTCGAGAGGGAGGATAGTAGGAGGATTCAGTTGGGCTGGGCGGCATTCGGTAAGCTACGTCATGTCCTAACGTCAACTATTCTGCAATGCTTAAAGACAAAAGTCTTTGAGCAATGCGTCCTACCCGTGGTAACATACGCAACTGAGACATGGACACTGACTGCGGGATTGGTTCACAAGTTTAAAGTCACTCAACGCGCAATGGAGCGAACTATGCTTGGAGTCTCTCTTAGGGATAAGATCAGAAATGATATAATCCGTAAGAGAACTAAAGTTACCGATATAGCCCGCCGGATCAGCAAGTTGAAGTGGCAGTGGGCTGGTCACGTATGTCGCAGAACCGATGGCCGTTGGAGCAGACGAGTTCTGGAGTGGAGACCGCGTCTTGGCAAGCGTAGCGTAGGACGCCCTCCGACCCGATGGACCGACGACTTGCGAAAGGTCGCTGGTGGAAGCTGGATGAGAAAAGCGGAGGACCGGATGTCTGGCGCAAAATGGGGGAGACCTATGTCCAGCAGTGGACTGCAAAAGGTTGAAGAGAGAGAGAGAGAGATTAATAATTTAATTGCTTTCATTGTAATTCCGTTTTTTTTAATGGTAGTTTATAATATAGCACAAATCATACTAGGGTCGCCTTACCCTGCAAATACTTACATTTGTATGTATAAATTCCATATCTGGGGAAAACGGTAGTGCTTCCGTCAAGACGAGCTAAGCAAGGACCTACCTACCTTTGCTCGAAGTGTTTCGTCGTTTGTTTTAAATCTTACCGGTTTCCGATGTACCAGATACTTCATATAACCAGGATGTGATGTCGATAATAAACTATTTAAACATACAGGTTTAATTGAATAGCTCTAATACTTTAGATTTTATTGATATCTAAATTGTCCAAAGTGACGGGCGGTCACTGACACACCGATGATCATCAAAGTGTTTGGCTACTTCATGTAGTGCTAGAAAGCTGAAATTTGTCTAAGTTTAGTGTATCACCACCAAAAAAATGTAGATAGATAGATAGATAGATAATTCTTTATTGCACAAAACAAATTAAACACTTAACATGATTCTGCACAGGAAAAAAAAGTACAATTGGCGGCCTTATTACTAAATAGTAATTTCTTCCAGACAACCAACTTATAATAGAAGAGGACAATTGAAAGAAGGGGTATGCATACATATACAAGAATAAGAGAAAACAATAACCTAAATATAATACTTAAATACATACATATGTAACTATCAACTTATAAATATATATATATATATATATATATATATATAAAGAAAATACATTAGCATAATTTTTAATACATACATACATAGTATAATATTGCAAACAAAAAATACCTAAATTAAATATACAAACTTTATAATATACAAAATAATATACTACGATTTATTCAACTTAAATAACAGTGACAGGCAGATAAGGACAATGAAATAATCCACTAAGCCAGGAAATAATCCTTGACTGACTTTTTAAAAATAGGAAGAGTTTTGGATTTACGAATCGATAGTGGTAAAGAATTCCATAAACGAACAGACTGCACAGTAAAGGACTGAGTGTACACATGCGTAGAATGAGGAGGAAATATAAGATGGAGTTTATTAGCTGTGCGCAAATCACGACCCTGTGTGGTTCCAGGAACTGAAATCGTTCTTTAAGGTACTGAGGAGCAGAAGGAATAAATAAAACTGTATAAAGAAGAGAAAGAATGTGAAGGTCACGACGCTGCCGAATAGGAAGCCAGTTAAGCTTAGCACGGAAGGAAGACACATGGTCATACTTTCGTAGGCCAAAAACAAAACGAATACAAAAATTTTGGAGACGTTCAATCTTGTTAAGAAGATGCTCATTTAGATTTAAGTAGCAGCTGTCAGCGTAGTCAAGAATAGGAAAAAGCAAAGCTTGAACTAACGCAACCTTGGTTGGTATTGGTAAGAAGTTCCTTAGCCTGACAAGAGAGCCCGCCGCAGCATACAGCCTCTTGCTGACCTCAACAACTTGGGGCTCCCATGTAAAACCACTGTCAATAATTATTCCAAGGTCTTTAACAGTTTTGGAGTACTCAATTTGAACACCATCAAAACATACGCAAGGCAAAGTGCTCCAATCAATCTTAGCTATCAGCCGGGACTGACCAACAACAATCGCCTGCGTTTTAGAGGGTTAACATTGAGCCCAAACGACTTACTCCAATCAGAGATGCGAGTCAGATCAGTATTAATGACCTGCACAACACTTGCGAGGTCATTAAGTCTGCCCTGTGCATAAATTTGGAGATCATCAGCATAAAGATGAAATGATGAAGAAAGTCGATTAGTAATTGAATTGATAAACAGAGAAAATAAAAGAGGAGATAACACTCCACCTTGCGGTACACCAGCAGAAACCCCACACCAGTCAGAAAAAACATTTTCTAAACGAATGCGCTGCCGACGCCCATATAAATAACCATGGAACCAGTCAAGAACCGATGGGGATATGTTAATAGAGCGTAACAATCCCAACATGACATCAAAATCAACCGTGTTGAAAGCATTGGAGAAATCAAGTAAGGTGAGAACAGTGAGATGTTGATTATCTATGCCTGCACGAATATCCTCTGTGACCTTCATAAGAGCTGTAGTCGTACTATGACCGCGGCGAAAACCGGATTGAAAGGAATTGAGAAGCTGGTGTTTTGTAAGAAAAGAACTAAGTTGCTGATGCACAATACGCTCTAGGACTTTAGACAGGAATGGCAAAATTGAAATGGGACGGTAATCGGAAAAAGAAGAAGGATTTTTCTTTTTAGGAAGAGGAACTATCTGTGCTTCTTTCCAAGCACTAGGAAAGTTACCAGATCCCAAGGAATGATTGAGTAAATGTGTAATAGTGGGTGTTAGGATGTCAAGAATGGGAACAATCATAGTACGACTAATGCAGTCACTACCCGCAGCATTAGATGCTACAGATAAGACACTCTTCCTCACATCACTCTCAGATACTTGATTAAAGGAAAAAGAAGGAATATCAGGAAGTGGTAGTGATGAAAGAAAATTAAGCGTTTTTTTTTAGAAACGACATCAAAGGCGACAGAAGTGGAAAAATAACTGTTTAAATGGTTGAGATTGATACCTTTACAAGGTGATTCAGTGCGAGCGCAACCAATACCCAGAGTCTTAAGGAACCTCCATACTTTAGATGGGTCACCATTTTCAACAGAACTGTGAATATGGCGTCGCTGAGCATCTCTACACATCTTGTTGCAACGATTCCGAATGGCTTTATAACGCTCCAAGTTGAAATCCGATGGATTATTTTTAAATTTACGCTTGGCAGCATTTTTCTTATCTCGCAAAGACTTCAGTTCAGTGGTTAGCCAAGGAGCAGGGCAATGTTTTATTTTAACAGGTCGAAGAGGTGCATGCTTATCAAAAAGGGAGACTATGATAGTGTTAAAAATATTGACCTTTTCATCCATAGAACCGGTACTAGTTACTTTAGAGTAATCAGCATTAAAAGCATCAACCCGTAGCCTATCAATATCTATGCCACCGAAATTTCGCATAAGCACCACCTTAGGCTTAGCTTTAGGAGGGCGAACTTTATAAGATAGATAAATAAGGTCGTGGTATGAAAAAGCATCTGCATGCCATTGGCCGTGCTTAGCAACGTGATCACAGGAAGAGACTATAGTAAGATCTAGAAGAGATGGAACACTGTTAGGAAAATAATGAGTAGCAGATGAACTAAGCATATTTAAGTTGCAGGAATTTAAAATAGATAAGAGGCGTCGAGCACGGGCATCATCTTTTAGAATACATGTATTAAAATCACCCATAATTATCGTGTGACCATATAAAGGCGTTAGGTCTTCAAGAAGTTTTTCGAGCTGCGAAAAATAATCAATTCTTAGAGAGGGACTATAGAAGACACCAAGAAGTACTTTATTGTGCGAAAGAGAAAGTTCAAGGAATAGGTATTCCGCACCACAAGAACTAGACGAAGAAGAAATACAAACTTCAGTAAATTGTATGTGGGCCCGGGATATAAACAGCAACACCACCACCAGATTTATTGAGGCGATCATTGCGCACTAGCTGAAAACCAGGGAGAACATAAGTATACTCGCGTGCAAGTAAATCGACTCAAGCCTCAAGTACGCATAACAAGTGATATAACTAAAAAATGCCTTATTATACCTCTATATAATGTTTTACATAATTAAAGCCTAGTAATTGAACTTTAAAATGGCGTAAGTTGCATGAAAATCGATTCAGTAGTTTAGTAAAAAAGGTTAATGCTAATGATAATGTAAAAAATGTTGAAAATTCATACAATTTCACAGTATGGGGTTATTGTGTTTAAATGAAACAAAATGTGCGTAAGATAAAAAAATTATTCGTGTCAATATTTGGTATTCCCTCCTTTAGCTCTGATCACTGCTCTCATGCGATTCTTCATCGACCTTATCAACTTTTTTAATGGATGATTGTGGTATTCGACCCCACTCTTCTACCAACGCAGTCTTGAGCTCATTGATGTTTGTCGGAGCTGGATTCCTCTCTAACTTTCCTTTTGAGCTCGTCCCATATGTGCTCAATGGGATTTAAATCGGGGCTGAGCGCTGGCCAATGCATAGTGTGAATTCCAACTTCGTTCAGGAAATCACGTGTGGCCCGAACAGTGTGACATCGGGCATTGTCATGCATCAAGATGAAATTTTCCCCAATAAAGCCTTGATAAGGGACAACTTGATCCAGTAGAACATTTTCAATGTAACGATCACTGGTCAGACCTCCTCCCCGGCCTCCCCCAGGAACGAAAACAAGGTCCGTTTTGCCTTCTAAGGAAATTCCAGCCCACATCATGCAAGATCCGCCACCATATGCAACGGTTTCCACAAAGCAGCACTGTGAAAACCGTTCACCGGGACGACGGTATACCCGACCTCTCCTGTCGCTGCCATGGAGACACATCCTCGTCTCATCTGTGAACAGGACTGACTGCCATTGCTCTATGCTCCAATCCAAATGTTCTCGAGCAAAGTGAAGGCGTGCTTGACGATGAGCTGTGGTCAACTTCGGGCCTGTAGCGGGTCTTTTCGGAGTAAGGTTAGCTTCTTTCAACCTTCTTCTAACTGTCCACTGACTGACAGTCACCCCGCGAACTTGACGTAGCTCCTGCTGCACATCTACGCCGGTAAGGTGTCGATTTCGGAGAGAGGTCGAGACCAAAAACCGGTCATCACGCTCCGAGGTGCACCGGCGTCGGCTGGTGTTAGGCCTCCGAGTAAAGGCACCAGTCTCTTGAAACCTTCTGTATACTCTCGAGACAGCGGACTGACTCATATTCAAACGACGAGCGACTTCTCGCTGGTTCAACCCTTCTTGCAACAGGGCAACGACTTGAGCGGCTTCTTCAGGGTTGTATCCATAATTTTCTTCAAATGATGGCTTTAATTTGCAGAGATATGTTCAGGTCAACGTCTAATGAGCGACTGATAAGAAAAAACGATTACAGGGGTTTTATAGGGGGTTGTGTCGCGCAAGTTGTGAATAGAGCGCAGAGCAGTTTACGGGAGGTTGCGTTCAGTTGCATTCTAAGTACAAGTGTTTATTTAAATTACTGATATTATGCTACCATTTGAAAGCCTAATTACTAGGCTTTAATTATGTAAAACATTATATAGAGGTAAAATAAGTCATTTTTTAGTTATATCACTTTTTATGCGCACTTGAGGCTTGAGTCGATTTACTTGCACGCGAGTGTAGTAGAGGATAAACAAGGCTTAAGCCAGGATTCCGATATTAAAATTATATGGATATTCCTATCATCAAAGGAAGCAAGCAAGTCTGGATAGTGAGCAGGAATACTCTGCGCATTAATATGCACCACATTTAAATTATTAGGCACATCCAAAAATGTATTATGAAGTGTTTCCGCCAAAGGTACAAGTGCAGAATGGAAGCTATCAGATTCAGAAAAAGAGGAAACAGAGAGAAAGTCACTGCTTAGGTCACTGTTACTTGAACACATAATGTGTATATCTATGTAAATATGAAATAAATATTATTATATATAAATCAAAAAAAATAATAAATTAAATTAAAAAAAAAACAATACAAATTAACGCTTTTGCCCACCAGCCATACAACTACAATGTCAGGTAAAAAAAAAATATATATATATAAATAAATAAAGAAAATGAATAGCAAGTATGAAACAGGTTCAATGTTCTAAAATTCACAAAATATACTATCGACGGCAAAATAGTCACAGAGAGCTTAGGCATAATAGTTGACGGTCAAATAGTCACCAAAAGAAAAAAAAAAAAAAATAGACGGTAAAATAATCAAACTGTCATCAATCTGTCAATGTCAATTGTTTTGTTTACAATATGTTAACCAAATCATTAACACTTTCTATATTCTTTGTGATCAAAATACTTATGAAATTAGTTAACTACACTATACAATTTGGACAAACCATTGACAGCAAGATAATTAATAAATGAAATTAAATAAATGAGGATGGTTAATAGTAATAATGGACAGTCATTCAATATAACTAATGGAGTTATTTGAGACCATTAAACCAAAACAAAAGAAATAAAGTAATAATAAAATCAGAAAAACCATAAAACTACAACTATCACTTCTTCACGATGCGCCTCGACCTTGAAGCGGCGACATTGCGACCAGCTTTGTTCGCCGCCGGAACGTCCTCAGCAGGCATGCTTGAAGGACTGCACACACCATCAAGCTCCTCCAGAGATGTGACACGATGAAGAGCGCCATTCGAACCCGAGATGACAATTACCCATTGCGAGTCCAGCATTTAGTAACCCCACCCGCTTACGGGCCTCCAGAAAAGCGATGTGACGTGATCTGGTTAAAAACTCTGAAACAGTGACGCCACTGCCTTTCATCGCAGTCTTCGCAAACCAAAGCTTGTCTCGCACTTCAACGTTGGGGAACTTTACGAGGATGGGTCTGGTTTTACCAGGAGACATTCGCCCCATACGATGACAACGCTTGATACTGTCACCATTTAAGGTTACCTTCAATTGATTTTTGGCAAGGTTCACAATGCTGCTATATAAGTCCTCAGATTTATCCTCCACGACGCCATGAAAAAGCAAAATCTTACGGCGGCCATGCATCTCCAGCCGATCACACTCAAGCGCTAGTAGATTGGCTTGCTTCTGAAGCTGCGACAATGAGTACATATAAACTTCTTAAAAGTTGAGAATTCAGCAGCCAGTGAAGCAACAGTAGGAGATGGTGATGAACGCTCCAAACTCTGCTCAAACTCTGTCAACTTGGAATTGAACAAGTCTTCAGTTCACCCATAGCCAACTGCAGGGATTCCATTTCAGCCAGTGATAGTTACTGAGAAAAACTTGATGAGGAGATAGACTGGTAGGCAGATGCACAACTAATAACACATAAAATGTACTTTTATTTGTACAAAACTATTAAATAAATAATTTTATTCAGCAGTACAACAGAAATACGTCTATCTTGTTTTCCGCCTACCCCAAAATGTATAAAGTGTTGTTGGTGTTGATCCTTCAAATCTAATAATAATCTAATTTTGGTCCAATTTGACAAATTCTTTCAGTGTTAGATAACAAAATTTTGTAATAGTGAGATTTATGTATTTTTTTGCACGATTCCACAGTACTTTATATTTCTTATAACGAACTCTTTCTATTAAGATTTAGTCCAATCATGACTATTTATATTGGGCGTGATTTTTAAGCTACACACTGTATAATTCTTAGTTTCTCTTTATGATCAAATATTACGGCAGATAATATAGTGCACCCGCTGTCTTCAATTTAATTTTAATTACTTCTTTATCAGATACTGAAATCTGCAGCAGCTCGTAGATCGTCACTTTTATGCACACCTTTTCTTTTTCTATCTTCTTCAGCCTATAACTCACTGAGAGCTATCTCGCATGTTAGAAAGTGACCAATAAAAGGTCCGTTTTTAGTTTCGATATTAGAAAACCGCTGTTTAACGTCGTGATTAGCTCTGATAATAATTTATCAATGTAAAAACCAGGAGAGGTTGTGACATTAGGAAAAAACTACAATATTTTATATTAAGAATTGAGGTAATTTATAAACATTTATAATCATGAAAAACAATTTTGACCTACAAATATGTAATCGCGTATGCCCCAAAACTGTTAGCCGTTAGAACATATGAGTCCTGAAGTGGAGACTATTTCTTGGCAAGCGTACCGTAGGATGCCTTCTGGCCCGGTGGGCTGACGACTTGCGAAATCTGGCACTTCTTCATAAACTTCATAGCTATCGTGTATCTTTTATATGAAATGTTGTTAGTGTACCTTAATAAATAAATTATCAGTAATAAGAAGATACCTACACAAATTATATAATAGAAATAATAACAGATTTATATTGAGTAATTTAAATTTATTGCCAAGTAAATCACTTACACATATAAATTCATACACCACATAGTGGGTTGAATTAGAGGAAGGATTAATAATAACGTTACAAGTTAGCATCTTGACAGAAGAGTGTAATGTATATGTTCCCCTGGCGCGAGAGGTCTCCGTTGCGGTGCACCTCGCCGTTGTTTACATCGATCAGCCTCACGTACGGCGACACGTCGTAGTCGCAGGCGCGCAGCCGCGTGCCCACGTGCATCGTGCCCGGTGGACAGGCCTGCAACAAACACAAATTGACTATCTATACAGATAACTAGGAATTGGGAGCCTAGAATATTACTATTTGTACTCCTCCCGACTTACTCCTGGCGTCACAGCAGGTACTGGTGGATCTCTGATTCCTGCAGGCATCGGCACGTCCGACAGGTTAATTAATCGGCCGACCTCACTACCTGGAATACATGGAGACAATTAAATTCATAGCAAAAATATTTTTGACTAAATTAAGATTTTTCATATTTGAAAATAGAGCAGTGGTTATGAATAATAGATTGTTGAGGTACCTTTGAGGTCCTGCGCGCACTGCTGCAGCTGCTGTGTGACGGCGAGCGCGAGCAGCGCGGCGAGCGCGGCGGCGGCGAGGGCGCGGCGGGGGACATGGCGGGATGGCTACAGGGCACGGATTCACAAGCGAATATCTCCTCTGATTATTTACTAGTCTAGCTTATATACCTGTTTTATTCAAGCAAATAGTTTATGCAATAGCATTTATCTTAATTAGAATAACAAAACCTGCCTACATTTATTGCTGACATCATTAGCTTATCATACAAATGTCACAACCTTTCCGGGTTTTACATTGATAAGTTAGTTGTTATGCATTACAGCCACATATTTTTTCATTTCCAACTAAACCATACTGTAATGTATTATAAAAAAAAAACAATGGAAGGGTGCGCGGCAAACAAACGTTAACAACATTGTTTCAAGCAATATTACACAAGTTCTCTCTTATGTCTTCACTCTTTAGTCTCTACTCGCTATTCCCCTTTGTTTTATACTATGTAGTGATATCCTCAGACACTCACACAACGCTATCTAGATCTCGTCCGAACCAATCATTTAGCCTGTAATATGTGTACTAAACAACTTATAAACATACATATACCTATAAATAGTTTTGTAAACAATTTTATACATTATAAAAACACCCATTACAAACAGACATGCATATGCACTCAAATGTTTGTTATGTTTGCGGATTGAACCCAGAGCCGTTGGTGTAGTAGCGGACGTATCGACTATTAATTTCATCACGAGTCGTCCTGTTCGTCGTCGTTTATTGTGGAACCAAGCAACAATGATAGCAATGTTAAATAAGATACCTAATAATGTAATAATTTGTTTAAATTTGTGTATTATATGTAAAAACTCACCAAGTTTGCTACACGCAAAATCAGATCAGTAAAATATTACATGATCAAACGAACTTCACAAGTGAAATTCGATCAGTATATATGAATTAGCTTCATTCTTCGATATAATAAATTTACCATGTAGTCCCTTTAACCTGTAAGGCAACTTCGCACTTATTAAGAGATTTATTGGTCTATTGACCAAGAAAAAAAGTAAGCTGTCAACCTACATTTCCCTATGATGGAACTTGTCATTCTTTAGAGATCATTATTATACCAAAAACTTTGTAAAATGGGTGAGGTGGGAGGGAGATTATATCTTCGAATGAAGCTAATTCATATAATACTGAAGTTTGTTTGATCATGTATTATATTTCATAGCTTCATTCTTCGATATAATAAATTTACATGTAATGTTTAGAGCTAAAGTGTATCCGTTCTTAAAGATTTCAAAATAAATAATAACATATATTTATAACCGTTACAAACATCATTTACTGATTTATATACAAATTAGCGAGTACGCTATTATATTATAATATATTATTATAATTATACTTGTTTAGTAATTTATTTGAGCACAGCCAAAACGAAAAGCCTCCTGTTTAGTTGTTTGTTAGCTGCTTAAATGCTGCTAATTATTATCACTTTTAAGGTCGAATCATAAATTTGCCAATAGTTTATTGTATTTGTCTAACCTTATAGTTTATTATTGTACAGTACGCATCCGCAGCTGTAGTGGATGAGTGCTGTGTGATTATTGTGCACTACATATGAACACTCTCAACTCAGCTATCGCGAAACTGATGGTTTGAGCTGTGCTGCTTATGGGTGGTCCTAAAATCTCATTAAAAGGTTATTTTGATTCACGGCTTTCTCAATTACTTTGTAATATACAAGTTGGTACTTGCAGTTTTCGTAGCCTAAATTTTTGTAAAAACGGTAATTGGCCACGTGTCTGGTACTGAAGATTATTTATGTCCGAAATGATAGTGTGATGATTATTTTACCTTACATGATAATTTATTGTTTTATTGAATTTATTACGGAAAACGTTTGGACTCCGTGTCCCGTAGGGCTAAGAGCCCTCTTTTTTAGTAATTTTTTTTTTAACGAAATCGGATCATTATGGAATCAGTCTGAAATATAGTTTCTGACTATTTGTGGGTCGTAGTAAAACTGTACTTGGTAATTTATAATAAACGCTTATAGTAAACGTTTTGCTTGGTTTGTGAGCCTTTGTCATTTCTAGCAATAATGATAAGGCCGATCTGTGTCTATTTTACGTACCATAGGAAGAACTTTTATTAAATTGTTCTGCTAGAAACAAAGAAACTGCAATAATAGAATCATAATATGGGTCAAAATTATAAGTATTATAGAATATTCGCCACCGTTTGTAATTAAAACTGATCTGGGTTAAGGTATTTTAAATGTAAACTAGCTAGTGTTAGAACGGGAGACCCTCACATCGTGAACGCGGTCCTGAGAGCATCGCTGATGTCCGGAATGTGTACTGAGCCGTTGTTGGCTCGTGGAAGTGGAAATTGTGAAATCATTAGTTGAATCTAGGTAAACTACTTTAAAAATAATGAGACGTTTCAAAGTTGTATTTTTTTTTTTTTTTATAAAGAATGTTATAAAATAAGAAGCTTTTTGATATGTCCTCTCAATTATGGGTCCCCAGGATAGTATAGACTAATATGCCAGTTAATTATTTTGCTTAGTCACCTTAACATTGAGGCAAATAATGGTAATGAAATAGAAAAACCAAGAATTACATATGACAGTAAATGCATCTACAATAAATGCTACTGTATCGCGTTCCCACGAAGCAAATTAATGACGTTACATTGGTGCGGGAACAAAAAAAGTCAATGTCTCAAAGTCAAAGACAAAATTCATTTAATCAGATTAGGATTAAAAAGCCCTTATGAACGTCAAAAAGAATACAATAAAAAATGTATTTAAAATACCAAAGTAAAGCACAATAATGAATTTTGATACTTGGAAACAAGCGCTTCGGCGTTTTGCCCTGTATGTCTGTCCTAGTTTTTGAGAAATGATTTTGAAATTGATTTCTGTCTCGATTTTTGTTTTATTATTGTATGAAGCATATAGGACAATTTTCCGCTTCTTGTACAATTGCTAAATAGCTCAAGCTTGTATATTCAAATATACACCCATACGATTTATAAAGCTGGTTGCCGTGATATTTTATATACTTTATAAAATAGTACAATTCGTCATTTCATTCAATATATAAAACGTTTTTTACCGAAAAATGTAGCTAATAATTAACCAGTTTAGGCCATGTAGAACATTGTTGTAAATTTAACTTTCGTATCCGTAAGATTCGTAATTTTAAATTGCTAATAGTATTCCTCGTTCTTGTTGCTGTCTGTATAACCAGCCTTAATAAAAGACTGGGCATGTTGCTATCACAAATTGTATTGAATCTGCGTTTTCCCTAAAAGTTTGTCTGGGAAAAAGAGTAAACTGTGTCAATAATCTTATTATATTATTTCATTGCTCGTCCGGTAATGATCTATTTACCTAGTCTTATATAAAGATTTTTATTTATTTATTTTTTATTAAGACTATTATTAATAAACAACAGATCCACGACATATCAGAAAAAAGACGTCTTTTAAATTGAATAACGTGTTTGAAGTGTTTTTCCGAAACATAATTATAATACATATTCTAAGTTAATTCTTGTATATAACAGAAGTAAATCCATTTGATCTTAGTGTTGAAATAACCTCTTTCCTTAATTTTGACAAAGACCGTGGTTTCTCATTAAAACCATAGGGCATAGCCGTTAATTTGCAAGTTATATTGTTAAATAAAATCGTAGGTAAGTATTTAATGTGTTGTCAGAAAAACCAAATATGATATGATTGCTAAATAGCCGCCTTCTGGTATTAATTTTGAGGCCATGCGGTTATCCTCCATTTTAAAATGAACTTTTCCATCAAACTTATTTATGGTTTCAAATTTTGAGATATACCTGTAGCCGCCGATAGAATTCGGCGCTTATTGATTCTCTATAAAATTGATCATAAACGTGCTCATTACATTTTGTTATAGTTCCATGACTTATTAAGTCTTGAATAGCTGTGCATACAACCATATTTAATTGGTCGGAAGATGATATGATATTTTTAAGGGTACGAGTCTAAATGACCAGTATTTCTAATAGAATGGGAAACCTGACTTTACAATGGGTAAAGTCAAATTCATAGTATAATCAAAGACAGGAATAATAATAGTGTAAATTTCCAACAAATACCTGCATTATTATCGCGGCTACGAAAGTTGACAACCTCGGCTGATTGGCAGCAAATTGTGTCTTACCTGCTGGTTGACTCGTCCTCTGGTCGCCTTATCATATTTAACTTAGAAATCCAATTCAACTCGGTAAGAAGAAGGAGGGGAGACTCATCGAGTTTGCATTATTGTCTAAGCTTATGAAGTAGAAGGGGTAGAGCTCTTATAGGTTCGATTTGTAAGTTCGAGAGTGGCGCTAGCTCTGCGTTGGTGTACGTACTCATAATCCGTTGCTCTGTCATTTTATTTGGAAATAATATTAAAACGTTAAAACAGAGACATAACAATAAGTGCATTACATTCTTGCATGTCTTGGTGTTAGACTGGTGAATACAAACAAAGTTTTTATAGAAGATGAGTGTTTAAATAAGTAAAAACAGTGCCGATTAGTAGTGGATAATAATTCGGGTTGCGGTAGTTCATCCCCTAGTGAAACATAATCACCCTCAAAATCTAATAAAGTCATTGACCTCCATCACCCAGAACTGAACCAGTGACTATTTTCAACCAATGTTTTACTTAACAAAGCTCCAGGCGTTTACCGTGGAAATTACTAGTACTGCTGTCCAAGGATCAAGTCAAAGAAACAATAACTTTTTTTTATTTATTTTTTTTATATAGTTTTAGTTTCTGTGTAAAGCAATTATAGAAAATGCCTAATATGCAAAGGTCACCGATTTCTGGCACAAAATGCTCGCCTGAGACTGAACATTTCGAATCTCGCGAGCATATTAGTCGGAGGCAAAAACGACGAATGCTGGTTTCGCCACCTGAAACCGCCGATCATACTGCATCGAGCAATGAAGCGACAAAGAGTTTGATGGCAGAATTTCGTCAGGAGTTCACGGAATGCATATCAGAGATGCGTGAATTCCGTAACGAATTAGCTCTTTTAAGGGAGTCATTTGCAGCCGTTACATCCCGGCTTGATCTCGTGGAGCAACTTGAACAGCAGAGGCAGGAGAGTACGGAGATGTCTGGTGCCGCCGCCGAGTTAGAGCGTACCATCACACAACTCAAACTGGAGCTCAATGACCGTGACCAGGATGCGCTGCTGTCCGATATCGAGATTGGCCAGCTACCAGAAGCAAAGGGTGAAAATGTCGTTCACAGTGTGAGCGTGTTAGCCACACGGCTGGGGGTGCAGCTGGAGGAGCGCGACGTGGTGTTTGCCGAGCGCGTGGGCGCGCCGCCGAGCGAGGCGCGGGCCGGCCGCGGCGCGTGGTGGTGCGCCTGGCGCGCCGCGGCCTGCGCGACGACCTGCTGCGGGCCGCGCGCGTGCGCCGCGCCGGTCTCGACGCCGCCGCCGGGCCTCGCGTCTACATAAATGAGCGCTTGACCCGTCTGAATCGACAGCTCTTCCATAGAGTGCGTGAGGAGTGTCGTAAGCAGCAGTGGCGGCACTCATGGACAAGGCGGGGCCGCATTTTCGTAAGGCAGGCCGATGGTTCTCCAGTATTCCAGGTGCGCACGGAGGCAGATGTTGCGCGTATTCTAAATGCACAAAAATGACTAGCTACCTATAGTTGCTCTTTTATTTTATATACCATAGATGTATACCATGTATGTACCATAGTATTATTATATTTTGTTCTATAATTCTTCATTTCACTCATTTTCATGCACTTCTTCTGTATATTATGCCCTTATATTGGTTTTGTATGTTAAGTTTGGGTTTCCCCTTAATGAGAATCATATAGTTTTAAATATTGTATTAAATCGTGAAACAAATACAATTAA
>PQWD01004306.1:101844-112633 GCA_019425675.1 Leucinodes orbonalis
GCAAATCTATTGATTTAAAAATCAAATATTCTTAAAGAATACAATATTCCCCTGAGAAAACCTCGTCAGGGAGCTCATTTCACAATCGGAGCGTTCGCGGGAGGGAATTCCTCTGAAACCGTACTGTACGTGTCGAATGGACCCCCTGTCGATGGCGAGATGTGCTCTAATAGAAGGAAGCTGTGGGCATCATGTCAATGCTCCTCGGAACATAAGCGGTAGAAAACACACAAGGCGGCAACATCTTTCCTCAGATCTAAAGTTCGATTCGAGTTTTGGGATCGTCAAAAAATTCTCACAGCTCGTTTTGCGTAAAAGTGAATTTTAACTATTAACCAATCGTTATACTAGTTGCTACAGTGACCAACAGCTACAAAAGGCACGTAGCCCAAATATGGGCTCTATGTATTTTTTTTTGTTATCCATCAGATGACCAACCGTAGCTAGATTTGTGCGGCTAAAATGACTACTGCCGATCGTAAACGTGACGTAATTACAGCTTCGCTATCGAACCGTCAAATGAGACACAATGTTGAATTATTCTGAAAGAAGTGTATAATTCACCGCGTTTTGGGCTGTATCAAATTTTTATAGCAATATTGTGTTTTTTCTTGAAATAGAGGCAAACTGCGAAACCTTGGATTCAGAATGGCAACTTAAAACTGTATTATGTCAACATAAGTCGAAAAGTTCTGCAATCTTATTTCGCTTTGTTACGACATAATAATATTTTTAAAAAGAAGAACTTTGCTAAAACGTGATATTTGACGATAACTCATATGAAATGGGTTGGATTCCAGTTTTTGTGCATTGTATTTAAGTAAATAACATCCAAGGTCTTAAAACAGCAAAATCATGTCGTCGTATCGTATTCAGTATGAATATTTTTTTGTTTATACCGAACTTGATCAAGTAAAAGATAAACATTATTCTTTTTAAACAAATTTTGTTATGAATTTTTTTAAGACATTAAGTGAACAGGTCAAGGTCACGCAACGAGCGATTGAGAGGGCTATGCTTGGGGTTTCTCTACGAGATCTAATTAGAAATAAGGAGATCCGTAGAAGAACTAAGATCAACCTTATGGAGTCTAAGATTTGGGACGGCAAGCCTGTGTTTATTCCTAGTGTTAAAATCGTGATTTACAGAGTTTTTAGAAAATACATGTAAATTTTTGCGTATATACATGATACAGTCAAAAATGTATTGAGATGCTAATGTTAAAATATTTATTTCTTTAAACAATTCTCTAAGTGAATCACGCGATTTAAGGCCGTATATGGCACGGATAGCCTTTTCTGCAATACAAAAATAGTTTGTATCATCGCAGCAGACCCCCATAAAAGTAGCCCATTGGACATCACACTGTGAAAAAGCTAAAATAAAACAAGTCTCGCGGCATCAATATCAGTTAGACGTCTTATCTTTCTTACAGCATGTGCAGCGGAACTAAGTCTTCCTGTCAAAGCTGCAACATGAGGACCCCACTGCAATTTTGAGTCTAACATGATTCAAAGTCAAAGTCAAAGTCAAAAACATTTATTTCAAATTAGGCTTACAAAAAGCACTTATGAACGTCAAAAAATATACAAAAATATAATAAATAACGATTAAAATACTAAACTAAAAATATGAGTTTTGATGCTTTGAAAAAAAAAGCGCTTCAGTGGTTTGGCCTGTTGATTCCCAGAAAAACCGTGGAATTGATGACTTCCATAGGTTCACCACCTATAGTGATGGCTGTATCTACCTGCCTTACATGCGGCATTGTGAATTTCACACATTTACTTTTCTTAGAGTTTACAAAAATTCAAAAAATTCAAATTCAAAAAATTCATTTATGCAATTAAAACAACAAAGGTCCCAATATTTAACCCTGTGGCACGCCCATCAATAAAGAGGCTCCACAAAAATCAGCTTCACTGACATGTACTTTCTGAACTCTATTCGTTAAGTACGACTTAATCAAACTAAGAGAATCATTAACGATCCCGTAATGTTCCAACTTCATAAGAAGCGTTTCATGATTTACACAATCAAACGCCTTCGACAAATCGCAAAATATTCCTACAGCATCCTGTTGTTCTCCCATGCCTCAAAATATGTTTGATTAATGCCACTCCTGCATATAACAAATCTATATTGAAAAATCACAACAAATCTACCTGCCAAGAGACTTCTTACGAAAGAGGTAATAATGATATATCATCTTGATATTCTAAGGCAGATTTATAGCCTTTGCAATTGAATTTTACCGGCAACATGGAACTGTCAGAGAGAAATATAGCTGCGAGACAATTTTATGCCCCGTTCATATGTAGGTTTGATAAACCTATGGTGCTCTGAAAAGTTCAGCTTCAGGTTGTTAAGTGAGGTTAGCATGATGTGGAGTATTATTTGATGTCGTAGCAGCTAGTGCGATTGCGAAAGTGAAGCAACTATTGCAGTGGCTGTTATCTGATGGTGACCAAATAATATTATCTTGACTTCGTACGTAGACACGTGGGGCTGTTGGTTCGAATCGATACTGAGGCGTCTAGGTAGGTATCATCGTAGTGCATATATCGTCCAGTGAAATAAGAGTGCTATGCAGTTTTATGTTTCAAAGGCATTGTAGCTAGTGGAATTACCCGGTGTGAGAGATCTAAGATATTGTCCCGGTCGACGGGCGCCAACTGGCATTGATGGAGAAAAATAACTGTCTATAAGTGTATCAGTTGTCTCCTATCCGTGTATTAGTTGTCTGGTCTTATGCCGCTCTGTCATGGTCAGGCGTATCATTAACCATCAGGTAAGCATCCTGACCGTTCTGTACACTTTGTATCATAAAAAATATTTTTCCACGATAATAGACTTTGTGCGAATAGTCCTCCAGAGGCGACATTTACATTCCGGCCTTTTTAAACATTAGACTCAAAGACTAGTTGTAAGTAAGCTATTATAATATCAAAACACACGAAATTTACGTATGAAATAACAGGCAAGCACCTCCGTTGAGTATTGAGGAAGTCTTACATACGCAATCGAAATAGAATCCATTAATGTTTATTTCGGGGATCAATGTTGTGTGTTTTGCTAATGGGCCGAAATAAGAACTACTAAGTGTTGGATAAGAAATTACAAACATTCCCGATGGAAGGGCAACATGAGGATTGTATCTGTAATCACGTAGACATGAGTACTCTCGTAAATTATTGTTCTTTGGCAAAAATACAAACATACACATACATAAAACGCTATTACGTCGAATGAGTGGTTTTACCAGAGTTTCAAAATTCTTGCTTCCCCTCCCTTACCCGTATATCTTCTTTAACCTCTCTTTTATTACCTTGAAATGGTGTGCATAAAAGGAGCCTCCACGTAAATGTTTTTAATTCCCTGAAATTAGACATCGGGCGCACCCCGGTAACAGCTCAGCGAGTCCTACTCACTAGCTGGCAAATCCTTTCCCTACGATGGCAAACTTACCTACTAGTCCGGCATTGGCCCCGGCTCTGCGTGTAGTTTCGATCAACATCGAAGGGTTTTCGCAGGATAAGTCTTGCGGATCTATGTCGCGTGACTCATTGTGATAATACCCGCGTCATAAGATTTTATTTTTGATATTTTTTAAGTTATTGTCGTAGCTCGCCGGATCAGCAAGTTGAAGTGGCAGTGGGGTGGTCACGTACGAGTATGTTGCAGAACCGATAGCCGTTGGAGCAGACGAGTTCTGAAGTGAAGACCTCGTCTTGGCAAGCGTAGCGTAGGACGCCCTCCGACCGGATGGACCGACGACTTGTGAAAGGTTGCTATTGGACGTTGGATGAGGAACGCGAAGGACCGGGATATCTGGCGCAAAATGGGGGAGAGAAAGAGAGAGAAGATTATTTTCATCCGCAGTAAACATATAGATATTAATATTAAGCAAATGTCCTCCTTTTAAGTTCGAAAAGTAGATGAACACGTTTCTCGTTTAATTTCAGCTTATATCTTTTGCACTAAGTTGGTAACTACGTGACGTGGTTTAGAACTCATTTAGTATGATGAATGTCCATGTAACTGAACTAATACCTCATTACCACCTTAATTAAGTTAGCTCCTGTTATTATGAGTTTGTGATTAAAATAGTGAAAGAGCAAACTTTTTGAACGTAGCTGATGTCAATTTAATATTGAGCTAGTTCATTTTTCATGTATAGAGTTAAAAGTTAAAACACAGATGATGTAATTCGTGATTTCAAAAATCTTGCACCGTTTTGCAGAGTTTTCTTATTATATAACTTTAATTCTAATTTAATAATAATAGGAGCGTCGGTGGCTCAATGGTGTGGTCGCCTTCCTACCAGGAGGGCTGAGGTTCAAATCCCGACACGTACCAATGTGTTTTCGAATTTTCGAAAATATATGTACGTTATCCGACGCACTTACGGTGAAGGAAAACATCGTGAGGAAACCTTCATGCACGCCTGCGAAAGAGATTCGAAGGTTGTGTGTGAAGCCGTCCCATCCGCGCTGGGCCTGCGTGGACGACTAAGGCCTAATCACCCTAGTACGGGTAGGCTCGGGCCCCTCGGTAATAATTTTGATGCTGCAATTTCTTTTATGCCCTTATAAACCAAGATCCAATCTAAATACAAATTGAACCCCCGTTCAAAGCGCTGTGAGACAGGGTCATTTTAATTAATGCAAATTAGTTCTGTAATATTCTTTGTACTTAGCATTTAATTATAATCAGACTGATTCAACCAGGTGTCAGGTTTGGAGCTTTTTTGACGAGTTTTAAATCTAATTGCAACGGCTTTTTAACTTTACTTCAAAGCAAGGCAAATTTATTTAATCAGACAATCAGCCATCAGGTAATTTTGCCAACAACGGATTGACCAAAGTGGGAACATTAATTTCTAAAATATTACTATTCAAAGCACACAAAGCAAAAGCACGATCAAAAATTTTTTATTCAACTATATATTATTTTAAAAATTAAGTTTAAAACAACCTTAATCTACCACTAGGCGCCACCATCTCTTAAATCTCTTAAAATGCTGACGTATCATAACAGGAATGCTGTTTTAATAGTTGGCGGTAACTCCCCAATTTGGTGAGTTGATTTCACTGAGTCGACTCCGGCATTAAATTTAGTACTTACTTTTATCAATCGCCAATAATATACATTTTTTCTGTAGTTTTTTGACAGCTGTATTTAACTCATTGCGCGCAAGGAATCCAGACACAATAGAAACGACGTTATACCTTCAGAATGACTTATCGCTGTTGCCGCAATTAGCTTTCACCTACACAGCTTCATCAGACAATTAGCAAGCGCAGATGGTAGAATCTTGGCTTAGGGTGTTGCAGGGGGGTAGATAGAAATAGATCATATAATTTTGGGGAGAAAAGCGACTGGGTAATATCGCCTTAAAGCGTCATTGGCGATCAAAGGGTTGAGTAAGAATTAAAAATAATGTGATCGATATTATTTTGATGTTTATCTAGAGCTTTATTTATATCAAATGTTAAAATAAAGCTTTATGATTAAATAACTCGGTTACTAACTTTGAATTCCTTATTCAGGAATCCCTGACGTCTTTGTACTTTACTCTATCCATTTGTATTCGAAACAAGTTTAAAACGCCAGAAGTTAATGTGAAATACGCTTAATCTTTCTAATACTTAACGAAGCTTAACTGGCTTCTCTAGCCGTAACCAAAATAAAATTAATTATAAATTAATACCGAGTTTGTTCGTAGAAAATGGAAAGTTTAGTTTAAATTTGGGAAGCCTTTTATGAGCACTCGAATGGATTATTGTTTATTGCTGTATCGAAATTTGTTGTTTTTACTTTTGTGCAAGTAAGTAAGTAAGTTGTGGTAATATTGGTAGGGTGTGGGTGCAATAATAATTTAATAAATATAAACCAGATGCAATTCTTGAATGTATGCACTATGCAGTATAATGCTTTGACAGGATAATTTCTTCGCTTCGCTCGCATTAAGAAGTATTATTATTACTAATTGGGTATATTTTTTAGGGTTCCGTAGCCAAATGCCAAAAAAAATTGTTTTTGTACGTATTAGTTGCGTTTCATTTCAAAATATAGATTCACGATATAATTAATTTTCGTTCAATTAAAACCTAGACCTAGATTGAAACAGCGCTATTTCATACTAAGCGTGCATACAGTAAATGTAATTAGTATGCAAGTCACGTTGCAATGTTGTTTTCAAATGCTTCCATATTGAGGGGTATGCAATTAATTAACTCCACACAAATCAATGAATACATAAAAGCTATGCCAAATTATGCAATTGTAATTTGTGGTCATGAGCGTAGATATATATATGGACGACGTCTCGCCAACAACCAAAGCGTGTCAAAATTCATCCAGTTTTTTGTGTGGAAAGCAAAAAATATTAAAACATTTGTCTCGCATTGTCTATAGAGCCGAGAAAAAGTATTGAAAAAACATGGCTGGCGTAGTAAAATGGTGCAACTGATTGATCTACAGAAAAAACAGGAACTTTATTTAGTAGCTAAAGAAAAAATTTGAATACATTTGTCAAAATGACATATATTTTTCAATACAATAGTTAAAGCTAAACAGTGTTGCTAAACTATCGATATTATGAATAGTATCGACATTATAGGCAATGCTCTGAGGCAATACATCGACACTTTTACTTTAGTTCGGCTGATTGCCGTTATTTCACGCAAGTCCTAAAAAGGTGGCTATGGGACGTAAATTCAGCAGAGTACGTTCGTAGTAAATCTAAACCTTAATATTTTACTTGCTAGGATTCCCGGCAGAATACAAATATATTGTTTTTGTTGGTTAGATTCAGCGGCGGTGAGAGGTTAGCAGATACTCTTAATTACTACCTCCAACCTTATTATTATGAGGTCACTATCTAACAATCAGAATCAAATTAATATAGATGTGAAGATTTCCAACATGTATATATAGTTGGAAATCTTCACTTCAACCGAATCGAAGTCCAGCCGTTTGGAAAACACATTGTGTGGTTGGAGCCAACAGAAAAGAAACCTTTCAAATAGTTATTTGTAAAGGACACACGTAACGAATGCCAATATAACCAGTATACTTCAAGCCAGCAACAGTTGGGACTACTCTTAGATGAGCCAAATAAAAAGCTCCAAAAATAAACATATTTTGACCCATATCTACCAAAGAAGCCTTCGTGACCTGAAAGGCAAACTACCGCTTTGTAATTCGAGGATTCGTTAAAACGACATTGTTACAACGTTATAAAAAAATATTCAAATCATAAGTTTACATTGCTTTAAAATTTGCCGACCATTCGGGTTTGATTCACAAGGTGAAAATCTCTAAATGGGCGACAAAGTGAACTATGCTCGGAGGGATAACATCAGCATATTGCTATACGTAAGATAACGAATGTTAATTCTTATTTAATTTATTAAGTTTAACAACAGTAATGTACGGTCACACTTTGAAAACAAAAACATACACAAACACAACATGTAAGTATTTATGAAAATATTACCCCTACAGTAGAAACCAGAGTAGTAATAAAACAAACAAAAAACAATAAGTAAAAATTCGATACAATAATTTTCAACTTAATGTTGTTTTACATATTCATGTACCAATTGATGGATCATCATAACATGCATTATTGACTGAACTGCAGCGCTTGGTAGGTTAACCCTTCCAAGCCTTTAAAGGCAAGAATCCAGATACAATAGAAAATCTATTGTTTCTGACGCCTTTGGGTGTCATTGGCGTTCAAAGTGTTAATGTTACTGACATCGTCGGACTAGTATTAGAAATGGAGTATTCCATAGGTGTACCCATTTTAGGCGCATCCAATAATGCGCACCTCATCATCAAACTCTAGCCATCCTCTGCAGGACACAGGCCAGATCGCGCCGTAACCCACCCTTCAGACCCAATGCAGATTGGTGGGTGTTAACGAGTAAAAACTAGCATCCTAAGATTGAAGCCGGCGATCGGCTTAACGTGCCCACCAAAACACGGAATCTTTCTTTTTCGACAATCAGGTGATTGAGCCTGCAATGTTCTTACAAACAGAGAAAAATTGCATAGTGACGTTTTAGTATGTAGTTTACACAGACATCCGAATAACAATTAGACTGGACAAGCCGCCAAGTTTATAGGCAGTCCCAGTGTCGCAATTACTTTTCAATTCTTACCTGTGAAAAGATATTATATTTCTTGGTAAATTTTACTGATTCACTGCGATGATGGCATGTTACAATTGCACAGAATGGCATTTTGGAAAAAAAACGGTAATTTCTTCTAAAATTCGTGCGTCTTCATTCGTCTCACGGAGCGTAAACTATAGCCAGTGTATGCTCGTTGAGCATACATTTGTCGCACTTTTTAACGCGGCTTGCCCCATCTCCTGTATTGGGAAATCTGTGGTAGTTTAGGATTAGGACCCGCAATCAGCAATACCAATACTGTAGGATTCAGAGCCCGGTAAATAATATAACGTCAAATTAAAATTGGGAAACGGACAGGCAGATAATGCGATAACCAAAGTTAAATGATGACGGAAACACATTAAAATTTTTAACCAAATAATCCAACAAGCCAGATCATTAATTTAAATATAACCAGACAGCGTTATGTTTTAATTACAACATGCTCAGCAAATACAATCTATGATAAAAGTACAGTATCAATGTAAACAACCAATTTCAACGGATACAGGAAAAGCGACTGTGAGGGAAAATAACAACTTCAAGCTTATCCGTTTTACAAATAACAATTTATATTAACAAGTAAGGATTTTAATCAACCAAGGAATTATTGTTTCCGCGCCCTGGAAATTATTGTTTTATTATTGTACGTTGGACTCTAGAAAATAGGTGGAAGTTTAGTTTTTTATTTTGATTTCAATAAACAAGCCTTCTGGTTGCGAGTAGGTACATATTGCTTTTCTATTAATTGGATGATTAATGGACCTGCCCCACCTCATCATAAGAAAACATTGGTGAAATAAAAACTTACTGTTTCGATTTGAGACTACATAAAGTTGACAAATAACCAAAAGGATAACAATCTATAGTAAGTTATATATTTATGTATTTTATTTACTAAGTGAGGAACTTAAAAGTAATAGTAGAGTTTTTAATATTGCATTGTTAAAATTGAAGTAATGGATTGTGACTGATTGTAATTGTTCTAATCAATTAATTATTAACAAAGTGATCTGTGACTATATTCTTGGTACCTGTATTATCTTTAAATATATTCCATTTACTTTAGCTTGAACGTGGTAGATGAGTAGAGTTCAAAGTATATAGTACGTTTTTGGGGATCCAATCATAAATTATCCGGCTGCATAAACTTTGGCAAGGAATTTCATTCAAGAAAATTTCATCTTATAAAGTAAAATGCGGTCGGTTATTTCAAGAGCGACCAAAGATGAATGATTAAGGTACTTTTGACTATTTGCTCATGTTTGAGACTAAGAAATCTTTAAAATTAAGATATTTTTATTGAAGTGGCATTCTTAAGAAAGCTTTAAAATACAGATATTTTATTTATAATTGAAATTGCATTCTGAGTAACGGCACAACTACTCTTTAGCCATGGTCTTCGGAAAAGCCGGTGATAAGCATTCTGCACTACTATAATTATACACAAAGTCGATTCACAAACACAGTAACGTGCTCCATGATAAAATTTATTATCAAAAAAGTTGCCAGCCAATCAATAGAAAGAAAGAAAGAAAAAAATCTTTATTCAAATAAATCTGTTACAGATACTATTGAATCGTCAATTGTTATTATTATCATTTTTTTTGACTCTACCACCGGTTCGGAATAAGAAGTACAATAAATAGAACTAAGAAGTAGGGCCAATTCACTTGTTGGTAGACTTAGTACTGAGTCGTCTAGGTACCACTGCAGTGCCAGATATCGTCCCGTAAAAAATGAATGTTTTGCAATTCTGTGTTTTGGGATGCGGGCACTGTAGCTAGCACACTTACCAGTATAAGTGCCCTAGCATCTATCGTTTCGAGTGACGCATTGCCAAGACTTGTTATCCGAAGCACGGTAAGTTTGATACGTCCACGTTTTCCACGGAAACCAGACAGACAAGTAACGAAGTGATATTATAAATCCCAATGTTTAGGGCTCTTATTGAGGGTTAAGAATACAGGATCTACCCTGTGACATAGACATATACTAGTTGATCGGTGAAAGTACTGATAAATAACTGTAAAACATTTCACTTATAATGTTCAGTATTTTAAATCACGAAGGCTTCGACTACTACACCAAGGGTTCCGGTTCGATACCCGGGCAGTTCAAACATTTGTGTGCATGAACGTTTGAAATGATTGTAATGGTCTGGGTATTTTCTATTTATAGTATGTATATATTTACAAAAAATCCTACATATATGTATGTTTATCCGCTGTTTAGTATCCATATAAAATGCTTCGGCTTAGTTTGGGGCTAGATGGCGCTATGTGAATGTCAGTGGATATTTATTTAGATATGTTACAAAAAAAAAATAGTCGTGTATCGATACATTTAGAAACGATTAGTCAAATAGAAAGATGAGTTGTTTCTTATATGCCCCTTTGGCTTGAATCACTTCATAGTACCTGGAAACTTCAAGCCTCTGGTTTTGTAGATTATATAAAATTGCTATCAAGGTCGTAAACTGATACCACAGGGGTTTACTTAATTCCCAGACCGAACAGTGTATAGAAAATGAAATAACAAACCGTCTTTATAATTTGGCTTTCTTAATCTCTCATAGGTAGCCTGACCTTGAATCTTTACAA